>CAXIWF010001172.1:0-14139 GCA_964036045.1 Eutreptiella sp. 'Long Island Sound 2002' | reverse complement strand
GATCCCCTCCAACGCCCGGGCATACACTAATAAAGTGCTGACGACTGCCGAAGTTGAATCTGGCACAAGGAGTAAGTCGGTATGTTCAACTGTGCGTGGTCAAGGTGGTGGTGGCAAGACCCCGGTGTTGGAGGGAATCCGGGGCGCTATTCACGCACTCACCCCAATGTGCTTCCCATTGCCATTACCTACAACCATAACTCCAACTTTCAAAGTTATAGTCGGAGCTATGGTTGAAGGTAATGGCAATGGGAAGCACATTGGGGTGAGTGCATGAAAAGCGTCCCGGATCCCCTCCCCATTGCCATTACCTACAACCATAACTCCAACTTTCAAAGTTACACTTGGAGCTATGGTTGAAGGTAATGGCAATGGGAAGCACATTGGGGTGAGTGCATGAATAGCGTCCCGGGCTGGATTTCCAAGTTCCCAGTTTCCCAGTTCGTAGCAAATACAATAATGAATGGAACGAAGATGGGACCGAAAAAAATAATCATATTTTTAAAAAAGCTTACGAAACTGCGACAGAAACTATTTGCAACTAATTTCTTAGACCAATATCATAGGATCAATTGGATAGTTCCAAAACAGCCTTAGTTTTCTTCACTGATATCCATGGCGGCTGGTCCGACTGTTGACGTTTCCCCTGTTGCATGACCACCTATGCCAGCAGTGACATCGCTACCACATGTGGCAGGGCCGCTGGTGCTTTCCGGAGGGGGCGCTGCTGTTCCTGCTGCTCCTACAACTGCTTCATCAACTTCAGATGTTACAGCGGCAGAAGCAGCAGCAGCTTTGGCAGCTTTGGCAGCTTTGCTCCGGCGCCCTTGTCCAGGAGGAGCTCGTTTCCGGACTTGAGATAATTTTATGATATGATAGTATTACGTTGTCAATTACAAGAAGTAAAAACGAATGCCACAGGGAATATGTGTCAGAAGATGAATGCATTGGTGCTTGGTAATCACGAAATAACTCTTTGTACGAAAGAGAGCATGTTACCTTTGGCTTCTCCTTCTCCTTCCTGACTCTGCTGTTGTTGCTTGCTGCGTCGGCTGGAATTGGCATTGCGTTTGTTCCCTGCTCCCTTACTAACCCCAGAAGCGAAGAGAGTGCTGGAGTTACCCACCGGTTCATCATCTTCATCGGGCTCGTCTTCCCATTCAACTTGCCCAACCAATCTCTCCATTTTTTGCTTCGTCTTCTTATTTTTCCTTTTCGTAGAAACTGCATCTGCATCTTCATCTCCTTCTTCCCCTTTCCCGAAACCTTCCCCTACTCCTGGAGCAGCTCCAGTCGAATCTATCCCGGCAACTTGGCTTGTATCGCTTTCCTTCTGACGGTCGAGCAATTGGCGCTTCTTACGTAGCAGAGAATGCGCCGCTAAGAGGGTCACGGTGTTGCGGCGTATGTGATCAACCAGGTCGCACACTGCGCGGGTGGGGAGTGGATGCTCAGGCACGTTCAACTCACGAAGATACAGGTTCATTTTGCGCACCATTGATTGGGATAGCGTCGCGCATTGTGCGCCAGTCACTCCTTCGGCGGCTTGGCTATCAAACAGCAGCAGCGCACCCTCACTCGATGCTGAGGCAGCACCTCCTATGTCTGCGCCACTACCACCTGTACCGCTACCAGCAGTACTTGTACCACCACCAGTTCTTGTCGAAGATGATGTCCCTGCATTTGCAGTGGCTTCTGTGGTGGCAGTTGCGAATGTCTGCACTGTGCCACTTATATTTCGTGAATACAAACGAGTGCTTTGCAGGCAAGGCACACCGGGGATCGGACCTAGTATTGCATCCCCTTCTTTACTACTGCCTCCGCCCCCACTGCTCCCTCTGCCGGTCTTGCTGTTGGTCTTGATCTTGAACCTTCCCCCCGCAGCAGCAGCACTCTCTTCATTGTTGGGATTAGTGAGAGAGAGTGGAGGTTGCCCTGCGGCAGTCCAGGACAACTCTCCACTGCTTGCCAATTGGTGGCCCTGATGCCCCTGGCCCTGCTCCTGCTCCGATGTAGGTGCTGTGGGGGCGGCGCCAGGCCCAGTGGAGCGTGCTTTCCCGGGGACACCAGGGCGAGTAGTGCGGTGCACCAGCTTGGGCTGCGAAGAGAGCATGGTAGTAGAAAGAGGTGGGGGAGGAGGAGTAGGGGGGGGAGGGGGGGGGATGGGTGTGTGTGTGTGTGTGGGGGGGGAGATATATATTGAGAGAGATAGATTAGCAAGAGTAATAGTATTAAGCTGCAACTAAATTAAGGACAAGTCCAGCATTTACGCTTTCTTGCAATGGCCTACACTATTCAAACAAAAACACATACCTTTTTGATCTTACGAAGAGCAGTCTCGACAGCCTTGAGTTCTTCCCTGAGTCGCATCTCTTCTCGTTCCTCTTCGCGAGTTCTGCTCAGTACATATCCCATCCACATCAACCGACCAGCCCACCGTACACATCCGATACTAATAATAAGATACTTCGAGGTAATATATAATATCTCTTATCAATATCAAGATTATGATAGCATGCGATACTGACACGGTCCTGGCTGACGCAGCTGTTTGTGGTGTGACCCAAAAAGTAAAATGGTAGCTATCAACTTACTTCCGAAAGAGAGCATCTTGCTGCTGTCTCCGGGTGCGCTCCTGCTCGAGGTCAAACCCAATCATCGCCGCTCTGCGCCGTGCTGCACCAGCATCCCTCTTAGCATCCATCGTGCCTGCTGCTGGAGCTGATACCTGCTGGGGTGATGAGGCAGCTCCGGCTTCTGCTCCTGCTTCTGCTCGTGCTATATCCAAAGCTTTGCTTGGCTCTGGCAGTGAAATATTTCCTGGAGTTTCCTGGTCAGCTACCGAGTTCTTTTCAGTTATTCCAGCAGTTCCTGCAACGGCATCGCCCGCTTTCGAAGTACCAATGACGGTAGAAGAATCAGCAGCGCTAGCTGTGGTGCCATGTGATGCTTGCGATGGAGCTCCAAGAGGTATGGTTGTCCCACTGGCACCCTGCCGATGGTTCTGCACCGCCGAGCGGATGAATAGATAGCGATCTTGCAATTCTTCTGTATCCCGAGGCTTACTAAGCTCTATTCTATCACTTATAACGGGCCAGCGACACTCATACTGCTCGCATATCTGCACCAGCAGATCAGTATCGGCTCTTGACCACTCTGGGTCGACTAAAAGAAGCGAATACTCCTCCTCGGTGTACTCCAGTCGCTTTGGCTTCAGATCAAACTTTGCGTAAGGGTAGTCTGAATAGGTAATATCAGCCTTAATCCAGTGACTCGGGAGGCCCTTTTGATATACTCCTTTGGATGATGTATAGATAGGTTTCCACAGCCATTTTCCCGCAAGATTGTTGGATCTTTTATCTTTAAAGCCCTTCGCAGTGATATTACTGCTCTGGACTGATGGTATGAGGCTGTCTTTGCCCAACAAGCGATATACTTCTCTACTCATGCCTTTCGGCTTTTTCATATATTGTTTTGTTCCGGCACTTTTTTGCTTGTTACTCATCAGCTTGAGGACCTCATCTGAAGAAGACATAGTGGCGGAGGGGACATTCCCTTCCAGTCCAAGCATGTCAGCAACATCCGACATTTTCGCAGATAAATTATAGGAATCTGGTTAGAACACTTAGAGGTGAGCTGCAGACTCTCGCGAATAAAATAACTATTTTGTGCTGTTATATAAGAGCTGGAAATATTATTGGATGATACTATCCTATATATGCATTTTACGAGTTACTATCAGTGATAAGTTACGATACCCAGGGATATCTGGATATCTGGATATTCCACAAGGTTGCCAGGGTTGATTGAGCAAGGTTGAGCGAGCAAATTCTGCCTCTGGTGGGTGCTATCTGATGTGGTTAAAAATAAATTATTTTGCTATAATTGATGTGGTTAAAATTTATTTGCTATAAATTTTAACCACATCAATGAAGCCGAGTAAAATATCCCAGTGGGATTTTCGGATACCAGGGATAGCATATATAAATTATTTGCTATGGTTAAAAATAATTTTCGGATACCAGGGATAGCATATATAAATTATTTGCTATGGTTAAAAATAAATTATTTGCTATAATTTATTTTTAACCATAGCAAATAATTTATATATAGTTGCTCTAAACAATACCTTTGGTACTCTAGAATATAAAGTAGATGCATTAATTGGTCCTTCTTTATTGGTGCAGGTGATAATATCAAGTTTGGAATGGTTCGGGAGACGACGCTACTTCTCTCGGTGCTTTGCAGTGTATTATCATGGGTCACTGTGTTTTGTACTGCGAACCAGCGGTTCGTTGATGCTCATGCTGAAGAAGGTATTGCAGTCAATGAAGAGTTCAAAGTTCGCGATTTTTTCACTAGTTTTGTTGTCTTATTTCTGAAGGCAGCTGGTCCTGTTCTCTTTATTAGCCTACAGCTTTCAACGGTAAAGACTGCTATGGAAATTTGGCGAATGCGCGCAGTAGGAAAGCTTTCCAGCTTTCCGTTCGTTAGTTTGGCTGTTTGTGGTTATTTTTGGGCGCTCTATGGTGTAATGAAAGATGACCTAACCATTTGGGTTCCTAATGCAGCAGCTATTGCTACCGGTTGTTTCTGTATGATTTGCTATCACCGATATGCGCTTCAGAAACCTACCGCTTTATACGTGGGAGGGTTACTCTCAGTCGCCATTGCAACTATTCTTGCTTACAGAGATGATGCCCACAGAATCGGAATGTTAGGCAGTGTAATCGCTGTGATGGTCAGTGGATCTCCTCTGGCAGTAATAAGAACGGTGGTTCTGGACAAATCGACAGCAGCTCTGCCATTTTTGACAAGCTTCATAGCTTGGCTGAACAACATCTGCTGGGTATGCTATGGGTACTTTTTAGCTGGAGATATACTTATATATGGGCCTAATCTTGTTGGTTTGACGTTGACTACTACTCAAATGGGACTTTTTATAGTATACGGATTCTCTACTGCACAGGTATCCACTGGTGAGGCAAAGGCTGTGGATTACAAGGTATAATAATTCTATAGGGCAAGCTGCATTATTAGACAGAGCGGCACCCGGTACAAACGACCAAATATCTCTTGCATAAGTTTATACAGCAGCTCCAAATCATGGGCATGAAATGAAATTTCGACTATGGGCATGAACCGGGTTGTTCAATAAGGTCTTGCCCCCAGTGAGTTCAAGTATTGATTACCCGGCTCTGTTCGGATTACAGTACCAAAGGGCCCCTTTTCTCGACTCAGCCAATCATAGCACCGCTAAAGACTATAGTAGCAAAAGTTCATCGTGAAAGAGTGTTCTTTTGTATAAATGTATATATATGACATAATTCATATAACGTTATGTTTGTACCATTTTAAAAGGAGGTTAAGACCGTCACGGTATAGGCAAATACATGTTGATAGCGGGCTCTAACTATGATACAGAAGTTTTTAGCCACTAAGGTACTTAGATTTCTATCATACAGTAGTTTCGGAAGTGAAACCACGCTGGTACCTGGAAATGAAAAAGGCCCGGCCACCACAGCAACATTAACTTAGTCGGCAAAACGTCAACTTTCATCCAGTGAAAACAAATAAACGCTGGTCATATCATGAAACCGCCAAGAAAACTTGCACATTGAATGCATTTTTATTTTGATCCGTTCTATGATAATATCGATGTACATCAATTACATGTCATACCAACCAATTTAACCAAACTACAAACAGCAATTTACGTATTTGACATATTTTATCCCAAATAATAATGATCATACATATGTGACAAATGTTTGATGGAACTTTCGGGATTCACTGAAGCTATGATCGAAGATATTAACCGCGGAGGTTAAATGCTTCGGCAGTTCTTCCTCCCCTAGCTCATGCAGCACCAAACTATGGCGAGGTTCTCTTCGGTAGCTGTCGCGCAGTAGGGGCAGACATAGTCAAAAAGTATTTAATCCAGCAAGCAATAAAGATATTGTTATTTCAATCATCGATAGATTGATATCCGATGTTCATACATATACCATCAATCGACATTGCCTTAGTGCAAAGCTCCAAGAAATAAGATACAGGGAAACAGGGGAACTAAAAGGATACAGTAAAGTTTACCGGCATGAATACAAGAACTTTAACTTACATGGTTTCATCATACTGCTCTTCTTCGTCGTCATCTATATCATCAATTGAATATCGATAGCGATGATAAAGCCACAATTGTATACCGGCCAGCAAGAGCCCTATTGAATAAGCCTCTATAATATAAACTTGGTAAGAACTGTCTGAGCCCACCAGTACACTATACACTAGCTGCATCGCTGCATTCGCGAATATGGATAGAGACATGAAAAGAGGGATTGATTCAACCGACTTTTCCGAGCATACTCTGCGCGATGAAATGAGCTGACAACCCATAAGTATCACGATAAGAAAAATCCCAACTATCTGCACGACATCATACCTATCCTTGGCAGCATAGATCGCGGCTATAGCAAATACTATCGCAGTCAAGGCGTAGTACAGCAGAGGAATTCGCACCATTGAAGAAAACAGCTGGTAGCTAACGGTACAGCAGAATCCGATAATAAGACCAGTCGTATCCGGTACAAGCAGGGATATGCTGCCTATGTGAGCATCGTACAGACTCCACACGAAACAATGCGCTGATAGTACTAAAAAGGGAAATGGGCTGATGCGCTTCGTATTCCGATTATTTGTTATCTCCACTGCAGTCAGTAGGAAGGAAAATTCCATAACTATATAGAAAAACGTCTTGGCGGAACCGAGAGTCAGCATTTCAAACATTTTCTTGGCAGATTTTGTTGTGTATTTCTTTGATACAGACCAGGATACGACTCGGAACTGCTGGATACCGATATCACGAAAGCAAGTACTGCTGTACCCTTCGTCTCAAACTTATTGTGTAAATAAAGTATAATAGGGATTCATAGTTTGGCCCCGCATACCAAATGCTCTGGGTTGAATGCCAGTGCACTAGCGAATGCTTAAAGCTTATTTAACTAATTACTCGCACCTGTGTACCGGTACTATGATAAGGAGGTAAATTTAACCAAGTACTGGAATACGAGTACGAGTAAAAGCTAGCGTAGTTAGTTAGTTTGTTAGTTAGTTAGTTAGTTTGTTTGTTTGTTTGTGTGTTTGTTTGTTTGCTTGCTTGCTTACTTGATTGCTTGTTTGGATTCTGCAGGGATGGGATTCCCAGAGAACCTGGGTTCCTGGGATCCTTAGCTTTGTTTTCAAATGGGACGAAGACAAGACTTTTTTTTGACGCAGAGAGGGGGAAAAAATCTATGATACACGGCATTCTATTCTGCGATAGTCCATGCCAGCATGGCTAGTTCCTCTGCTGAGGTCGCTCCAGCCCTTAGAAGCGAGGTGAACGATGAAATGTCTGTTACAAACGGCTCTAGGGCAATATCATGCCCCTGTCGTGGGTGCACTAATTCGGGTCCGCACAAACATATGTCTGCTTTGGCTTCTCATTTCCGAAAAAAACATTCTAGAATGACTGCGACTCAGATTAACTCTGTACAACCTATTCCAGTGTATCGGAGACTCATCAACTTTACGAAATGCGGGCAACTGCTTTTCGACAGGAAAGGTCTCAACATGCACCGCTCTTCCAAATCGCACGGTTGAAGGCGCCGGAGCATAACTGATGCCCAGGCGAACGCTATGATTGAAGATCAACTTGGTTCGCAGCAATCACAGCCACCTCGCCAACCCTCGCCTCAAACTAGCAAAAATTTATCGAGTAGGCTCCCCGGAACCGACCGTCCTGCAAGCCAATCGAACCGTACCCCAGGGCGTGCATCCGATGCTCCCGCTGCGAATACTCTCAATGCTTCTGACACTGGTAGTAATACTAGTTCAGTAACATCGAGGGTACGAGCCAGAGGGCAGAATGGTATGGATAGACCTACTACCGGATACGAAGAACTCCTTGCCGAGCGGATTTCCCTGACCGAATTGCTGAGAAATTTCCTGGGTAGAATGGATTACTAACACCATACCTGGCGAAATCCTCTAGTAAGGATTATTTCTAAACTGTTCCGCCACCAGATAGATCACAGCGGGATAACTTCACTGCAGGCGAGCGCAGCCTTCCTGGTCCTTCCTGTCTTAATTGTGTATTCACGCAAAGCACTAAAGGGTCAGCGGGTGGGGAACTGTACTATCTATCCTACGGGCGTTCGCCGCTGCTGAACATCTTGAAGAACTTATTCTGGACCGCGCTCAGGCTGTGCAAGAATCCGCGCGGGCTGAACTGGTTGCCCGGGAGGCCAATCGTCGGCCTCCTACAAGACAGCAGCTTAAGTGCTTGGCCGAGAACCGAACAAATCGTGGGCGTCTAAGCCTTGCTATGAAGACTGTGGAGCAATTACACTGCTTACAGACCGGCCAGTAGCAGGCCAGGAGCAGACCAGGAGCAGGGGGCCAGGAGATTATCGTGCGACGAGGCGAAAGGTATTGTTAAAAAAAATCAACACCCTGAGCGCACAGGAGACGCAGAGTCGCTGCCTTGGGGCGACACGGACAGCCTTCCCCCAGGCCTCGAGTTAACTCTCGAGAACGTGTTGGAGGGCTGTCAGCGAATCGACGTCAGCTCTGCTGCTGGGAGCTTCACTTGGTCGACAAATGGTGCTACCAAGTCATTAGTTCTGTCATCACATGATGCAGACCGTACAGAGTTGCTCGAAGCATTCCGTGATCTAGGTAATGGCGTTTGCGCAGGGAAGGTTAGCCGTCACGTCGCATGCTTGTGGGCCATTAGCCGTGCAGTTTTGGTAGACAAGTCATCACGGTTTGCACGCACTGCCGCTCAGGCCACCGCGGCGAAGGCGGGGGAATACCTTTCCCCGCTACAGCTGGGGACTGGGGGTGAGCGGCGGCGTGGAGATCGCAGCGCGCATGACTTGTCTCGCACCACAAGCTGGGGATAGCGACACTCCGATAACACTCCTTAGCCTTGACCAAAAGAACGCACATTTAACACCAACCGAAGGAACAACATCCTCGCGGGCCTCAAGGATGGCTTGCCGGAGCTATTTCGACTCTTCGTTACCTTTCACAGCTTCAGTTCGGATAAGCGCTCAGGCACTGGTGAACTGCTCGGGTACAGTCACACCGGTGTCCACCAGGTAGGCCTGTTGGGAGGCACATACCATAATATGGGCTTTCAGCCCACGCTCGTTAAGCTAGACGAGCGTGTTAGGGAGGTTGTTCGCCGCGCCATGCCTAGAGACGGAGAGCCGCCATGCGCAATTTTCGCTATTCACGACGACACCTATGTTGCTGTGCTGCTAGAGTAGGCGAACGCGGTGGCGAGGATCGTGGACGAGACCTTCGAGGAGGACGGACCCCAGCAAGTGCAAGACAGTCTCTAAGGAGTGGCTCCAAGACGGACTGGTGATGCTTGGGACTCCCTTGGGCTTCGGGGACTACGAGCAGCGCAAGTCGGTCGAACTCCTTACCAAGAAGCTAGACTCACTACCAGCTTTGCGTACAATCAACCCCCACTGTGCGATTCGGCTACTGGACCGCTGCGTCAACCAGCGCGTCCAGTATACCTGTCCCGCACCTCAGAGTTCGAAGGAGCTCGATACATCTTCCGCTACCACTTTGACCAGAAGATCGACGAGTTCCTTGCGGATATACTCGGAGAGGTCGCCCCTCCCCCACTGCCCCCACCGGCACCGGGTGAGGTGCCACCACCTCTCCCCCCTGCCATCCCTGGCAATATCGGAGTGCACCGGACCTTGCCACGGAAGCTGGGTGGCCCAGGCATAATGGCATACGGGGGCCCGGCGGGCGAAGCGGGTGTCAGCGAATGTCGAGAACTTACCCTCCTTTTCCTCGAGAGCTTTCACCCTTTTCTCTGCGAGGCCACCAAAAGATGACTCCCCCTGTCGCTCACAGCAGGAGGGAGGCCTGGGCCTACAGCTCCTTGCCGAGGCCGACGTCATGGTTACAACAGCCAAAGCAGCTCGGGATGCTATTCTACACAAGTGGGCGAATGACATCCACGCCCGCCTCCTTGAGGACGAGACCACACATTCCCGAGCAGCTTGGTTCCTGAGCGGTCAGTTTGGCGGCTCCGCTCGTTGGATCACTTGGCACGGGGTGTACATGGGGCCTTTCGACTGACTCCGTTAGAATTCCGCGACTCCCTCAGGCTGCTATTCCTGCTCCCGGCCCTGGAGCCGACAATTGGGTACCATCGCTACTGTTACTGTAATGTAGACGTAGACGCGGAACCCCTCCATGTACTGGACTGTGTGGCGTCACTGCACAAATACAACCGTAGGCGTCATGACGCGATCGTCCGGGCTCTAGTCATTTACATCACGCAGTGCCTAGGCTCGCAGCAACTGCAAGTTGAGGTGAAGACCTTCCTGGACACTGGAGACAGCACGGGCTCACGAGTGAAGGCTGACATCGTAGTGCATCATGGTAATACCCGGTACGTACTAAATGTCACCATATGTGAGCCTGATGCACCCTCCTATCGGGGGCAAGGATCCATGACTCAGGTGTGTGCTGCAGCTAGCTACCGGGAAACTGCCAAGCGACAGCGGTACTTGCGGGTACCCGGATTGGGACTGGAGGTGACGCCGGGACCGCGTCCTGCGACGCGCCCGCCCCTCCCGGTCATCCCCTTCGCAGTCGAAGCCACGGGGCGTTTAGGCTTCGCTGCATCTCACTTCATTAACTGGTTTTGCAAGGATATACACTACCTCGAAGTACAATGCTCGCTCATACTTCCTAGACAGAATGGCGTCGGCACTTGCTATGTACAACGCAGCTATGTTGCATGGGTTACTGATGTAGTGATACCACTACCACTAGGATTCTAAGTATGCATGGTAACGGCTAGTTTGGTCCCACCACATTCGGGAATCATCACTTGTCCGTAACAATTTACAAATTCAACGGTGAATGATTCACCGTCGGAAAAAAAAACGCAAAACTGGAAAAGCGGCGGGGAATTGCTTCACTTCAGATGCTGGGATGGAGTACTCCTTGTGGTACTCAGACTCAATATTTCCTGCTGAGATTTACTTATTTTATCTTTGCAACTAACTTTGATTAATAAGTATACACTGCACCAAGAATCACACGCTGCTCGTCATAGCTGTGAAGTGGGCACAATGTGTTGGGCGGGCTTTATCATTGCCGCAGCAGTATTTATTCTGAATTTAAGCTGTCCATATGCTTTATACCAACTATCTGCTTTATCTAGCCGTTCGCCGGTCTTGTCCGTCATGTATCCTTCACTTTGCAGCAACTCAAAGGCGCTCGTAATATTTCGTTCCTATCATGATAATATCAAGCTCCATGGAAACTTTGGTGCTACCGGTAATGACTCCGACTCAGAGTGTGTGCCTATTTTAGATTATAGTAGCCCATCAGGACAGCCCTGGCAATCGATGCGACTCCGTAAGATGATGCGTGATGCTAGCAATAGCTTTATTAACTTTGGTCGAACGCTAAAGACTCGAACCGTCGCCAAAGCGAAAGATCCTTTTGTTCAAGCAGCGATTTATTCATCATTCTGCTACTTTGTTGCGGATTTTTTAACGCAAGTCACCAAGTTACAAGTGAGTTACTGGCTTCAGAAGTAGATTTTATATTTCTCGTGCATTATTACATCTCTGATTTTATGGGCCAATCGCATCAAGGGCTATCTCTTGCATATAAATATTGCCTGTCTACCTTTGTTGATAAGTTATCAAACTCATTTTGTTTATACACATTTATAACGATTGCATGGCTTTCGCTGTAAACTCTTGTCGTAGCTGGATGGCCCACGATTGGCACGTATGACTTTCTTTGGTTTGCTGCTCTACGGGCCCGTTGGATTCTCCTTCAGAATGGCGCTGCAAGCCCAGAGCAAACGTGCCGATGCGCAGGCAGTTCGCAAAAAGGTAACTACGAAAGAATGGACTAGTATTTGCAAATTGAAAATATACTTTCATTGTCTATCTCTTTGATTATATCCCATGCGTGAAGTTATTGCATTATATTATTGAAATATCATATTGTTGTTGCTGCGGTGGATGGGTGATTTACCACCTGGTACCTTCCTACTCCACGCACAGGTGGCGTTTGAGCAGCTACTCTTTGCGCCAGTTTCCTCACTCGCACTCGTGGTATTCGTGGGTATCCTGCGAGGTGATGCACCTTGCCAAGTTTTCATTGCCTGTCAGCGACAGTTGCCCTGGCTGCTCGCTGCAAATTGGGTGGTATGGCCAGCTGTGCACTACATTAACTTCAAGTTCCTCGAGGGCAACCTCCTCCGACGCAACCGCCTATTTAATATTGCTCAGTTTCTTAGTAATATTGTACAAAGTGTAATAGTTAACTGAATCTGAATCTAGAAGTCGTTATATATTAGAATAAAACATAATTTCTGCAGTAAATGTGCCCCTCCCGCGCTGTGGGAGAAGTGCTTGGATTGTATACTATCAATATTGTACCACGAACTCCATCCCCTTGATTGTACTATAGTGATGGATAGCTCCCTGAGTTGTGACAAGATCGCTGATATCATAATCCGCACAAAAAAAGATGATAACCCGTCTTTAAATTATGATACAATATTTACTCATTAACAAGAGCAGTTTTTTAAATCCTACTCAAGTCACAAGTACTAAGCCAGCAGGGGAGATCAAGCGTCAGTGACACGACTCATTTACCCCGGACGGTGTGTCTAAAAAAAGGGATTGAGTAACTCAAAAAGTGTAGGCGTTGGTTCCGTGCAGTATATTGCGTATACTATCATTCCAGGAATTATAGAATACCTGAAGAAAGTCCAACCATCAAAAGTATTGGAATATATAACTCAGATCATATGGTCGTGAGAGCAATTCTTATAGAACTGGATGAAAACGAGAACGATGTCTCCACAAACAAAGTTTTATCACCAATGACAGTCTTACCGTACAACGGGTACAAAGGAGCCGTAAACTCTTCTTTGGATTTTTTTTACTTGCTTCATCAAGCCTGAACGTCGAGGCTTACGTAAAACAGTGCGGGTAGAATCGTCGCCCATTATCCAAGTCAGATTATATCTTTTATCTTAAAAGTCTGAACTGTCAAGAGTATGAGCTGACCCTGGTGCATGAGTAAAATTTGAATGTGGCTTTTTTTCCAAGTACTATTAAATTTTACGATATCCAATCTGACGTAAAATTTACGGTGATCCCTCCACCCTTCCAGCCTTCTGGTCTTCACTGCATCCCTCTGCTGGGTTATCATCATCGGCTTAAAACATAATAAATAGACGTTAATTATTGAAATGCGTACCTGCAGTATGATATATTAATTAAGCAGTTATGGCTTTTATAAAATCAGTAACGCACTTTAATAAAAATCATACAAACTCGATCTTTGCAAAGTCAGATTTCCTGGATCGTCCTAAAAGTTATAGCAGCAGGTAACTTACTCGCAGTAAATATTCTCTACATTTCCGCCTTAAGTGAGCAAGTTACTACTGTTTTGCTCTCGCGTAAAAGCTTTTTTTATCACCTTTCTCCAAATTATTAATCGGCTTGGATAGCGACTGCATACTCTTTTCTCGACTATAACTTGATATTGGAATTATGCCTAAACCTGAAACAGATAATCCTATACATGATCAGGCAAAAGCCGATGTTGAGGGGTATATATCTCGTACTGACACATTCACTCCTGCTGAGCGCAAAAATACCTTTCGCAATGATACTTTCGGGCCGGGTGCTGGCCCTGATCGATCAAACACTTTCGACCCCTCAGCAACCACGCGCCAGTCGACGACTTTCGGCGCCCTAACTCGCACTCTTACCGAGATAGGGCAGGCATTTGATCCTGATGGAGAGTTTACTAAGGCTGTCATAGAAGACTATGTCGAACACGGCAATCCTGCTCAACCAGGAGAGTTGCCTCTTCCGGCTGGTTTTGCTCGCAAGGCTAAGTTTTGGAAAACTGTTTTTATCGGAGGAATTTTGGCTGTCCTTATTGGCTCTCTTGCCGCTCTATTTTCTAATACAACTGACAATGTAAGATATATTCCCCCCTGTTGGTTTCCAAACTAAAACGCTGCAACGTAAAATATTTATAATTATGAGTGCTTGCGCATATGCTTCGATGTGTTTG
>CAXIWF010001171.1:0-13615 GCA_964036045.1 Eutreptiella sp. 'Long Island Sound 2002' | reverse complement strand
CAATCAAGTGTTTAAAACAAGAATCTAAGGTTTATAATTTTGCAGAAGTAATGGATATTTCTTCCTATATTGAAAATATAAATTATGAAGGATATTTGCATTTGACAGATGTCTTGGAAGACGGCAAAAGAATTTTGAATTCTCTAGATTATGAGCTAATACAATTTTTTGGTAGTGAATTGGGTTGTATTAAAGAAGAGTATAAAGAAATTAAGTCTTATGTTGATACCAAATACAGTAAAATTGCAAGTGATGTTGAAGATAGAGTTAAACAAAAATTTAATTATGACAAAGATAATCCAGATGAAGAATATCAGAAGAAAATATTAGAAGAAGTAAACAAAGAAGAATATAAAGAGAAAATTTAATTTTTGGGAAACCCATAGAAAATATTATAATAACGAAAGTGAGACAAAGCAGATTGAAGAAAATTGGGCTGTATGGCTAAGTCAGTCTCAGGCTTTGGAAGAATTTGAGTCATATGATAAAGAAAAAGATGATGTAAATGAAAATGCCAAACTGAAAAAAGCAGTAATTGATAGTTTTGAAGAATTTAATAATAAGCAATTAGAGTTATTTAAAAATCAAAAAAAGAGGGTGGATAGCACCGAGCTACTGTTAAAAAATCCTGCATATTTAGTTCAAAAAAGTAGAAATTATATGAAGACGCATTTTTATGAAAAGTCTGAGGGGAAGAAAGCCAGGCGAGTTGTGGGGGATTAATTGTTGGTAAAGACTTTAGAAGATTTTTGAACAAGCAGGCCCAATTGGAGAGGCTGTTGAATTTTCTGAGGAAGCAATTGATATGGATAGGCATTTTGCATGGACAGGTTATAATATGTTGTCACTTGTGAGATTGATAAAAGATCAGGATGGGATAACAGATTATGATCAAGCTGAATATGCAAATGAGGTGAAGCAAGAGTTTGTATATGATTTAAGCGATACAATAAATAGTATACATCAATATATGATCCCAGCTCAACAAAGTCAGTGTGCTTATATTTTGATTAGTGGGATTGTTGAAAAAACTTCGGATACCATGAAGCAATGCTTATTAGTAGCTAAAGCATACGAAAAAATAGCGGATCATTTAAAGGATCTTATTGACCAAGTTGTAGATACAGAAGGCGATGAAATGATAATGGTAAGCGCTATAAAAGGTCCAGATTCAATTTTACAAGATATGAGTGGTGCAGATTTAGTGTCGGCATATGATGCAATGGTCGGAATTAAGAAAGAAAATCTATGCAGTATAAATGAAGATGATAAAGGGGGAAAAGAGCAAATAGGAGGTGTCACAGAAGGTTCAATTTTATCAGATATAGGTGGAGCGTTGAGTGGTGCAAGCGTAGTCTTAGGACCTGATACAAAGACTGAAAATAAGACAAAAAAGCCGTGCACTGTAAATGAAGATGATAAGGATAATGAGGTCAAAAAATGTGCAAGCTCAGATGGAAAGGAATATGAGGTAGATGAAAAAGGAGATTGCCAAGAAGGGGATGAAATTATAGCTGCTAAAGATGATCAGAAATATTTAACAAGACTGATTTTGAATAAAGCCTTTGGAGATTTAGAAAATGATGATTTAAAACCATATATCCATGAGTTATCACGTGAATTATATAACTCAGGATTTTTTAGCATATGAGATTACAACATACGGTCTAGAAAAGGATTGGACAGATACATTTATAGCGGCAATTATAGCGATAGCAACGCTTGCATTTGGATTCCACCTAATGCTTGCAAATACGGGCTTAATGGCGATATTTGGTTTATCAATGGGGATTCAAGGATTATCTGAGATAATACAAATTATTGTGGCGATAGACAATGGGATGCCAATCGATTTGGGTGATTTTGTAATGGGTCATGCAATAGGAGTTGGAATATCACTTGTAATGGTTGGAATTGCTAACTTTGGGGGAAATCAAGGTTGGTGGCAAATAGCAAATCTTCCAGGAGCAGCAGGAGTGACAACTGCACTAGAAGGTATGGTAGCTGTAGTAAAAGGGGTTGCAATATCTGAAGCAATTGGAAGGGTAACTAAAGAAATATCTAAAGAATATATCAACAGCAATGATGGAGACATAAAACAAGATGTTGAGGATGGTTCCACTAAAATAATAGATAAGAATCGGGATAATCTAATAAAGATATTAGCTGAGGATATATGGAAGAGCAGTACTAGAAATCAGGATGAAATTTTAGAAAAAATCAGCAGAAGCAGCAAGAGGCCATGCTGAGGTGAAAACACTGAAGTCTGTTGCGCAGCAAATAGGTAGCAAAACAATAAGTATGATTCCAACTTTTGGAGGAAAGGTTGTTGGAGGAATATTTTTAGGTATGGCGAATGCAGCAGCAGGCCATGCTAAAGGTGAGAGAGCAATGAAAAAAAATTGCAAGCAGACTGGCTGATTATTTTGAATACAAAGCAAATTCTGTGATGAGCACAAAAGACATGATGTATGCAGGTCTTAAGTATAGTTATGGAGAAGTTGAGGCAAGCAACATATTAAAAATTGCGGCAAATGCAAGTGGAATTATCTTAGGGAGGGAGCTAAATTGGCAAGAGGCAACAAGTTTAAAAATATAAATATTGAAGAAGCAAAAAAAGATGGTGTGGTAAGTATCTGTAATAGAGTGAAGAGCGTTATGGAAAAAGCATCAAGTTCTGAGCAGATGGCATCAATCAGAGAAGGCATTGCAAAGGTAGTATTCCCAATTATCAAAAAGATCTATGAAAATGAAGTTGTAAACCAATTGTGAATACTGGTGCAGATATGATTTCAACTACTATAGATGAAATAAAATTGGCAAAACAGGAAAAAGAAGCAATTGATACAGTGTCAAAAATAAAAGGTTTGACTAAGGATCAGGTGAAAAATGATTATAAAGGTAAAAATGGGAAGGTAAATCGTGAAAAATTATTTCAAGATTTAAATGAACTAAGAAAAGGGACAAATTTAAACACTATGGCAGAAGAGAGAGGTTTGACTAAGGAGGAGATCAAACTTGCGTATAAAGGTAAAGACGGAAAGGTAGATTATACAAAATTATTTCAAGATATAGATAAAGCAGGACAAGCAGGAATCAGGGTAGCAACAGGCATATAAAGGAGGGGGAGTTGTAGAAGGAGAGAGAGGAGATAGTTATGAGTGCAGTGGAGGAATGTGCAAGGCGGAAAATAAAGTAGGGGAAGGAAGAAAGGTAGAGCCAGGAATGGTGTGGGATGCGCTTAATCAAGGAGAGAAAGGAAATGTGAAGAGGGTAGAAGTAGAGAAGCATAAGATAAAAGGGGAGATACGGTAAGTGGCGTAATGGATAAATATAAGTTGAGTGAAGAAGAAATAAGAAATTTAAACCCACAATTGGTGGACCTTAATAGGATAATAGCAGGAGAGACGCTAAATGTGCCAAAAGGTAGCCATGAGAAGGTAGTAGCAAATTATAACAAGGGAAGCAAAGCATTCAAGGCAGGAGGAGAAACGCAAATAGGAGGATCATGTAAAGCTCCAGCAGGAGGAATATTAGATGGTAGAAATAAAATCAAGATAACAGGATTTACAGAAAAGGGAGAGTTGGTATATGAGAATGAAATAAAGGGTACATGTAATGTTATAGGAGGGAAGTTTAAAACAAGTAAAGAATTAGTGGAAGAGGCTGTGAAAGAAGGAGGATATCAAAAATTTAAACAAGAAGTAATAAAAAGAGGAGAGGTAAAAGAATATATATTTAATCAAGAATATCAGTATGGTGGAAGCCCGTTGGGAATGGGAGGATTAAGAAGAACTGATTATAAAGTAATAGAAGATATTTATTTAGATAAGTATTTAAGAGATGTATTTAATGAATATTTAAAAAATAAAAAAGTAACAATAGATGAAAAGAAACTAAAATATCGAAATAATGAAGTAGAGGTAGCAAAAGGAATATTGGTAAATAGGTATGTAGCATTAGAAATGCATCATGAATATATGGGGGGGGAATTACTAAAAGAAATGCGTGATGGCAAAGGCCCAACAGAAGTTTTATTAGGGGCGATAATGGTTAAGATGGTTAATTATTTAAAAACCAAAAAAATTAAAATTAGAAGGGATATTGCAGGATAAATTTCCAGGAGGATATATAGATGCAAATGAAATACTAGCAGGAGCAACGGATGTGGCGGGGGACAGTAGATGCAAAATATGAAGAAACACCAATTTTAGGACATGCATGGCAAGCAGGTAAAGGGAGCGCGTTATATGTATATGATAAATCACCAGTATGGTTGAAAGCAGCAGTGGATATGGCAATATTACCGGAATCACTGTTGATGACGGGCAAGTTGATAAAAAATATAAGGAAAGGGGGGAGTGGAATAGAAATACTGAAAGAGAAGTATGCGAGGTATAAAACGATAAAGTGGATAGAGGCGCAGTATGCAAAGATGGATGCAGCAGCAGAGAAGGGGAATTTGACGATAGAAGGGAATAGAGTAGGGAAGAATGTTGGAGACAAGGTAGAGCTATATGATTTTGAGAAAGGAGAGATAGCAAAGAAAGGAATAGGAGTAGGGAGTGACGGAGAAGTATACATCAGCAAAGAAGCGCTGGAATACTTCAAGAAAGGAGAGAAGGGAGGAGAGAGTGGTCTTAAGAAAGGAGAGAAAGGAGCAAATGATAATATAATCAAGCCATATACAGGACCAAGCACAGGATATAAGAGCAAGGTAGGTGGAGAATTTAGTAAGGAAGTTGTAGATAAGATTTTTGATATACCTAAGCAAAATTTAAACAAATTTGAATTAGAAAATTTGAAGAGGTTTGAAAAAAAGCTTCCATCTTCAGATAATACTAAGGTGAGTGTTTTAAAAAGTGGTAATAAATTATTTTCAGCAGAAGTACAAGGAAAATGTTCCTGGATCTAAAGCGGTTTATAATAAGATAATCAATGAAAAAGGCAATACTATAGATTATTATAAAGTAACTTATGCTCCTGATGGTTCAATTATCCATATAAAAAATAAGTTTAACAAAAAAAGGTGAGGTATTCGTGAATAGAATTAAAGTTTTAAAATCATTGGTGAATTTTGAAAGTCATTAGATAAAATAAAAGAGGATTTAAAAAAATTTTCATGGGATAGTGATGAATTAATTTTTATAACAAAAAAGAGACATAAATAAAATTATAGAAAAATATAAGAATAATGAAATTAGTAAAGAGGAACTTATTAAATGGGCAAACATTATAGAGTGTAGAGAAGATATAGGTTTTGATGAAAGTAATGAAAAAGAAATTCAAAAAATAATATTTGCTTTAGCAAATCCAGAAATAAGTGAAGTAAAGTTTGAAAATATTAGTTTTCTTTAGATCATGAAGGACGAAGCTGGAATGGACATACAAATAAGTTGCATGTTGGTCTGAGTGAAAAAAAGTTGAAGGAGAGGATTGCGAATGATCCTAGTAAAAAAATAGTAACAAGTTATCCAAATGAAAAGGTGGCAGAGAGTGTGATAAGTGAGGTGATTGTGAAGAATGAAAAAGAAATAGCAAGTTGGTTTGAGAAGTCAAAACCATTTAGTAAACAGAAGTTTGAATATACATTTAATAAAAATGTTGGATATGGAATTAATAAAGCAGGCGAAAAGATAAATATGAATAAAGCAACAGTATGGTTGAAAAAAATGGATGATGGGAGTATAAAAATACACACATCTTATCCAGTAGAAAAATTAAAAGGTGAATAAAAAATGGAAAAATATAGCATAGATGATCCAAGAAGGTATGGTGATCCAGATGATATAAAGGCGGTAGAAGATGATGAAGACTTGAAATATAGCAAGTCTATGAATGATAAATATTATAATTTTGTTAATCTTTTGGGAAGTTTTTTAGAAGACACATACTACCCAGAGAGGAGTGATGAGGACACAATCAAGGGTTTTGTGGAGGAGCAGTACCCCCAAAGTATAGAGGGAGCCATAAAAGAAGGTCGCGAGGTTCTTGAGTTGAAGCCATTTCCATGGGAGTGGGTAAGTGGTGTGACGAATAAATTAGTTTATGATGAAAAGAAAAAAAGAATGGGTAGAGGATGAAGAACTATATAAAAAATGGGTAGCATGGATGATAGAAGCATTGGAGGAAGAAGGCAGGAGAGTGGGTAAATTACCATTGTAAGAGCTTGTAGTTCCAATCTGGTTAGTGATTGTAAGTGGAGGCACTGCAGTAGCAAAAGGTGCAACAAAAGGAATAAAAGGAGTAGTGTTAGAAGCAGGGGTGCTGAAAGAGAATTATAATAAGAAGAAAACGATAAAGTGGATAGAGGCGCAGTATGCAAAGATGGATGCATTAGCGGCAGAAGGAAACTTGATGATAGATGGTAAGAGAGTGCCGAAGAATGTGGGAGATAAGGTAGAGCTATATGATTTTGAGAAAGGAGAGATAGCAAAGAAAGGAATAGGAGTAGGGAGTGACGGAGAAGTATACATCAGCAAAGAAGCGCTGGAATACTTCAAGAAAGGAGAGAAGGGAGGAGAGAGTGGTCTTAAGAAAGGAGAGAAAGGGCTTGGGAACAGCAGCAAAGAAGGAATTAAGAAGAAAGGAGCGAATGATAACATAATCAAGCCATATACAGGGCCAAACACAGGTTATAAGAGCAAGGTGGATGTTGATTTTGCTGGTGATATAATTAATATTAAAACTCAAGCAAATAATTATGCTAAGATAACATTGGAGAACTTAGCATATATAGAAAAGGGGGAATTAGCTCATATAAGTGAGCTACAAAAAGTATCTCTTGCAAAAGCATTGGAAGCACAAGCATTAGAGAAAGGAATCAGTGCTGGGAAAGGCTCTAATAAGGTTTTTAGAGATGCAGTATATAAAGCAAAAAACTATGGTGGAAATCCTGAAGATTATGTTAAGATGTATAGTGAAGGTTATTATAGAGTAACTGATACACTAAAAGTTCAAACACATTGGGTAGAAAATACAAAAACAGGAGTGAGGTATGAAATGAAGGTAAAATTTTATGAAATTAAATCAGGAGCTGGTAATGTTAAAGATAGATAATTTAAGAGGAGAAGATGTTGAATATATAGAGGATTTAGTTATTTCCTCAGCAAGGTATTTAAAAGGTGAAATTCCTGATAGAAAGATTATAGATGTTGGTAATTATATTTGTGATATATCTTGGACATACTGGAAATACGAAGATCAAAAATTATCTGCATTTAAAGGGACATGGTCAGAAGTAACAGAATAGAAGAAGAAATAAGAACTGGAAAGGCAAATTTTTGTACTTCTTATGAAGCAAGGACGCAGGAGTATTTAGATCAGATAATAGATGAAGATAGGCCTAAAATGAAGAAGTGGTGCCAAGAAATCATAGAGGAATATAGCCCAATATTGAAGGCATTAAAAAAGAAATACCCTAAAGATTATAAAGAGTCTGATATGTTTTATATTGAGGAATTAATTAATGTTACAAAAGGCTTTTTAAATGTAAAAATAGATAGCTACACTATAATAAGCGAAATAGATTGGTTATATTCAGAATTAAAAGAATATAGTGATCAAAAGTTATTAATTTTCGCTGGTATGTGGTCTGAAATAGTAGATATAAAATCTAATATAGAAAAAGGCAATAAATCTAAAGAAGATTTACAACAATATCTTGATTCAAAATCAAATATAATAAGTGAGATGTGTAAAATAATAATAGAGGAATATACACCGATATTAGAAGAGTTAAGAAAAAAATTCATGTAAACACTGTTGTGCAGCACTGAGGTGAGGCCCAAATATAAATGTAATGAAAGGAGCAGATGGACAGTTTATAAGTGGATGGAAGCTTGAAGGTAGGCAACCAGATTATATGAAATCTAGTAGCAAAATAGGGGGCAGTTGATGATATATCAAAAATATAATAATAAGAAATTTCATCATTCTATTTTAAAAGAATTTATAGAAGGAAAGAAGACGGCATTAGAGTTGCAAACAAAGTATTGGAAGCAGAGAGATAAAGATGCAGATCAAGATATAGAAAATGGATATGATTATGGAATAATAAGAAAAAACCTAAAAGGATCAGAAAAGGAATTTGAAGAGAAATATTCAGATAAACTATATGAAAAAGCATGGAGTAAGGAGTGGAGAGAGGTATTGGCAGAATATGAAGAAGGAGCAAATAGGTTGGATATAAAAGGAGAAAGGTTCTTTATGGGAATTTGGAATTTTATCGATGAGTATGTAAGGGAGTATAATCCGAGTGATGCATCATTTTTTAATCCAGAAGAAGATGTCGACGAAGAAGAATTGGAAGAAAAGCTAAGAGCAGCCTATGAAGTTCTAGAAAGGAATAAAGAAAGGTGGATGTAATAAAGGAGATGCGTCAATAGTGATACCTGGAGGCACTAGCAGTGGTGCGGCAATCTCTAGCTCCAGACTTGTCATTGCGAACGGAACACAGTGAAGTGTGGCAATCCATGAAAGTTATCAACAAAGGTAAATATGGCGCATTTTTCGATCACCACAGTCGGGACTAATGTCCGTCCTTCGTGATGACTTAAGATGTGATGGCATCTCTCCCTCGTGATGACTGTATCTAACAAAGGTAAGAGAGTGCCGAAGAATGTTGGAGACAAGGTAGAGCTGTATGAGTTTGAGAAGAGGAGTATAGTAGAAAAAGGAATGGGCTTGGGTAGTGATGGAAATGTATACATCAGTAAAAAATCATTAGAACACTTCAAGACAGTAGATAATGGAGGACAGAGTGGTCTTAAGAAAGGAGAGAAAGGGCTTGGGAGCAGCAGCAAAGAAGGAATTAAGAATAAAGGAGCGAATGATAACATAATCAAGCCATATACAGGACCAAGCACAGGATATAAGAGCAAGGTGGATGTTGGTGATACAAAGCAATTTAGCACCACACAGTCATGGGGATATTGGGCACAATATGAGAAGATTATAATTGATGGCAAGGAGTACGCTAAAGTAGGAGATTGGCTATATACAAGACACGCAGTAGAAAATCTTTATCCGTCTAAAATGGGAAGAGCTCCTGGCCACACCTCTAATCATGATCATTTAAATTTGCCCCCTAAATATATAAATGATATTCTATCTAACAAAAATACTCGATTCAAAGAAGTAACAAAAAATGGGGTAAATAGAAGATTATTTCAATCAGGGGATATAGAAATTGTTACAGAAGGAAATATAGTAGTAACTGTAAAGTGGGTTAAATAATGTATAACGGACATAAAACAAGAATAAAAAATAGAATAAAAGAATCAATTAAGAAGTTTAAAAATGAAGAAATTGATTATAAAGTATTTGCAGAAAATATTTGTGGTAATATTAGCGCATTGGATAATTTAACAAAGGAAATGGAGTCGGCAAAACGTAGAGTATGTGGAAAATTAGATATAATTCATTTCACTGTAGATACAGATAAAGAATTTGAGGAAATGCTAAAAGAGGTAGAGATTTTTGAAAAATTTATTAATGAGAATTTATAAAAAATAGTAACAAGTTATCCAGATGAAAAAGTGGCAGAGAGTGTGATAAGTGAGGTGTTGAGTAAAAGTAAAAATGTGAGTAAAATAGAAAAATGGTTGAATAGTAATAAAGAAGAGCTAATGATAAGTGGAAATATAGGCAAAGAAATAGGATATGGAGTCAGAAAAGATGGAAGTATAGTAAAGCTTACAAAAGGAGGAGTTGTATTAGTTAAAACGGAAGGGAAGATAAAAATATTAACATCGCATCCAGTAGAATAGAGGTAAATTATGGATTTAGATAAATTTGATTATTACAACGAGAAATATTCTGAAATAAGTTATTTATTACTTAAATTTATGTTAGACACATATTACCCAGAGAGGAGTGATGAGGACACAATCAGGAGGTTTGTGGAAGAGGTAGATGGTGAGGGTATAAAAGACACGATCAAAGAAGGTCGCGAGGTTCTTGAGTTGAAGCCATTTCCATGGGAGTGGGTAAGTGGTGTGTGTAATGGACTGAGATGTGGACCTGGAGAAGATGATATATATACTAGAGAAAAATTAGCAATTAGATGGGTGCTTTGGATGATAGAAGCATTGGAGGAAGAAGGAAGGAGAGTAGGTAAATTACCATTGTAAGAGCTTGTAGTTCCAATCTGGTTAGTGATTGTAAGTGGAGGCACTGCAGTAGCAAAAGGTGCAACAAAAGGAATAAAAGGAGTAGTGTTAGAAGCAGGGGTGCTGAAAGAGAATTATAATAAGAAGAAAACGATAAAGTGGATAGAGGCGCAGTATGCAAAGATGGATGCATTAGCAGCAGAAGGAAACTTGATGATAGATGGTAAGAGAGTGCCGAAGAATGTTGGAGACAAGGTAGAGCTATATGATTTTGAGAAAGGAGAGATAGCAAAGAAAGGAATAGGAGTAGGGAGTGACGGAGAAGTATACATCAGCAAAGAAGCGCTGGAATACTTCAAGAAAGGAGAGAAGGGAGGAGAGAGTGGTCTTAAGAAAGGAGAGAAAGGAGCAAATGATAATATAATCAAGCCTATACAGGACCAAGCACAGGATATAAGAGCAAAGTGGAAGTGGGAGAGCTTAACAAGGGAGTTGTGCTGAGTGGTGAGGCAAAGGCAACGATAGTAAATACGATAAATAAAGGAAATATAGATGAGATAATAAAAGTATTTAACAAGGAAGCAAATTGGGATATAAGTAATGCATTGAATAAAGTTCCTGAACATGTTAGGAAATCAGGCATAGAGCCATCAAAAGGTCTTTTAAGTCCTAAGAATCCAAATCCAGGGATCAAATTTGATGGACATAAAAGAGATAAAATAAGAATTATGAAAGGAAAGGCAGATGCAAAATGGCCAAGCCAACAAGGTGGATTATGTAAAGTGTGAGTGGTGGCAAGATGCTGGATAAGTTTGGTGTGAGGTGCCAAAAACAGATAAGTATGGTGGGCCAAAAAATCATCCTGCTTCTCATATACCCAGTGAGCGAATGGATGAAATGGAAAGAATGGAGAATAAGCCATGACAACAGCAGATTTAGATTATTGGATGAAAGGAGTAAAATTAGGCCAAATTAGAGGAGATTTAATTTGGACTTTACTTATACTAATGGATGGGTCATATCAGGAGAGAGAATGGATAGAGAAAACAGAGCCAAAGAGGGGAGAGGTGAGTTTTAGAGATGACTTTGATTTTTGTATAGAGATGTTTGATGATCAAAATATGTTCCAGGCAATAGAGAAAAAGAAGATGCCATATGATGATATAGGATGGTCATTGAAAAATAAGAAAGAGGCTGAAGCATTATATGATGCAGCGAAGCCAATGGACTATTTATCTGACAATTGCTCATATAACAAAGAATTTCTAGAATCAAAAGAGTTATATGATTTGAGGGAGGAGAGTGAGAAAGCATTTGCAGTATTTATGGAGAATGAGAAGGAGAATGAAGAGTTTTGCAAGTTCATGTATGAGGTCATAATAGAGCAGAAGAGAGCCAGCAAAGAGGAGTTAGGGGGGAAAGAAGGATATGAAGGAATAAAAGAGTATATAAAGGTGTGCAACAGAAGAAATAAGGAGATAAGAGAAAGCAGAGGAATATAAAAAAACATAGGAAAAGGAGAAAGTGGAATAGAATACTGAAAGAAAAGTATGAGAGATATAAAGGGATAAAGGAGATAGAGGCATTGTATGCGAAGCTGGATGCAGCAGCAACAAAGGGTAATCTGACGATAGAAGGGAATAGAGTAGGGAAGAATGTTGGAGACAAGGTAGAGTTAGGAGCAGCAGAGAAGAGGAGTATAGTAGAGAAAGGAATGGGCTTGGGTAGTGATGGAAATGTATACATCAGCAAAGAAGCGCTGGAATACTTCAAGAAAGCAGAGAAGGGAGGACAGAGTGGGTTTAAGAAAGGAGAGAAAGGGCTTGGGAGCAGCAGCAAAGAAGGAATTAAGAAGAAAGGAGCAAATGATAATATAGTCAAGCCATATACAGGGCCAAACACAGGTTATAAGAGCAAGGTGGAAGTGGGAGAGCTTAACAAGGGAGTTGTGCTGAGTGGTGAGGCAAAGGCAACGATAGTAAATACGATAAATAAAGGAAATATAGATGAGATAATAAAAGTATTTAACAAGGAAGCAAATTGGGATATAAGTAAGGCATTGAATAAAGTTCCTGAGAATTTATGGGAGAATGCGAAAAGGGATTTTGCAGATAAGGGTGTTGGTATAAAATTTTATAGTCAAAAAGGAGGAGGAGATATAAGAAATCATGAAAGGAAAGCCAGATGGAAAACCAAAGCAACAAGTGGATTATGTAAAAGTTGTGAGTGGTGGCAAAGTTGTATTAAGTGATGGAAGAAAAATATCAAGCAAAGATCACCCAAATCCATCTTGGCATCCAGATGCACACATACCAGTAAATGAGTGGAAAAATTGGAAAACATGGGATGAAAAATGAATAATGATGAATCAATAATTAAAGGTGTTCAATTGCCTGAAATAAGGTCAGAACTGATAGTAACATTAATATATCTAATGGATGGGTCATATCAGGAGAGAGAATGGATAGAGAAAACAGAGCCAGGGATGCAAGAAAGCTTTGATGCAGAGTTTGGCTTTTGTTTTGAAATGATAGAGGATTTAAATTTATTTTGGGATATAAAAAATGATAATATACCGTATGATAGTATAGGGTATGTATATAAAGATAAGAAAGAAGTAGATGCTGTGCTAAAAATTGCAATACTAACGTATAATCTGTTTAAAATGGCATCTAAAAGAAGTACAGGAGATGATTATCCAACTAATAGAGGATACCTAGAATCAAAAGAGTTGTACGATTTGAGGGAAGAGAGTGAGAAAGCATTTGCAGTGTTTATGGAGAATGAGAAGGAGAATGAAGAGTTTTGCAAGTTCATGTATGAGGTCATAATAGAGCAGAAGAGAGCCAGCAAAGAGGAGTTAGGGGGGAAAGAAGGATATGAAGGAATAAAAGAGTATATAAAGGTGTGCAACAGAAGAAATAAGGAGATCAGAGAAAGCAGAGGAATATAAAAAAAGTTAGGAAAAGGAGGAAGTGGAATAGAAATACTGAAAGCAAAGTATGAGAGATATAAAGGGATAAAGGAGATAGAGGCATTGTATGCTAAGTTGGATGCAGCAGCAACAAAGGGTAATCTGACGATAGAAGGGAATAGAGTGGCGAAGACTTTACTCATCCAAAATGGGAAGAGCGCCTGGCCACACCTCTAATCATGATCATTTGAATTTGCCCCCTAAATATATAAATGATATTCTATCCAATAAAAATACTCCATTCAAAGAAGTAACAAAGGATGGGGTAAGTAGAAAATTAGTTCAATCAGGAGATATAGAAATTGTTACAGAAGGAAATATAGTAGTAACCGTCATGAGGGTAAAAAGATGATATATAATGACCATCAAGCAAGAATAAAAAATAGAATAAAAGAATCAATTAAGAAGTTTAAAAATGAAGAAATTGATTATAAAGTATTTGCAGAAAATATTTGTGGTAATATTAGCGCATTGGATAATTTAACAAAGGAAATGGAGTCGGCAAAACGTAGAGTATGTGGAAAATTAG
>CAXIWF010001170.1:0-18291 GCA_964036045.1 Eutreptiella sp. 'Long Island Sound 2002' | reverse complement strand
GCTGGTCTGCGCCCATGCCGGCTTTTCCGTTATGGGAAAAGACCCAGGCCGCATTCGGCGGGCTGGTCTGCGCCCATCCGCCGAAGGCGGCATACCTCAAAAGTCGACAGTGGGCCTTGACAGTTGAAAGTGGGGCACGGGGCAGGGGAAGGGGAGAGTGAGGGCGTAGAGAAAGAGGGGGATGAAAGTTGACAGTGGGCCGGGGTGGGAAAAGAATTTCCCACCCCAGGGGGGAGAAAGCGGGAAGAGGGCGATGACAGTTGAAAGTGGGGCTTGGGGAGGGTAAGGCTAGAGTGAGGGGCGTAGAGAGAGAGGGGGATTTCTGGGTTGAGTTCCCGCCTGCGGCGGCACGGGTTCACCCAGCCCCGCAGGCGGTGCGGCTTTTCCCGTTAGGAATTAGAAGAGAAGAAGTGAGAGGAGAAGATGCCAAAAACGGTGATGAGTAGGAGAGAGTACATGGATTCGGAATGGTTAACGAGGAGGCAGAGCTTAGAGGCAAGAACAAGATCTAGAGGAAAAGGAAAAGGAAAGCGCGGGATAGAGGGGAGACAAAGGCGAAAGACCACCAGTGTAGGTTAGAGGGGAGAAGGTTGGTGAGAGAGAAGAGGACAAAGACAAGAACAACAATACCTAAAGCTTTGTGGGGAATAGCGCGAATGAGGGCATAGAAGGGTAAGAAATAGAATTCAGGCATAATTTCGGGAGGGGTGACCATAGGGTTGGCAGGGACATAATTATCGGGGTGTCCGAGGACATCAGAATCAAAGAAGACGAAGGCAGAGAAAGCGAGAAGAAAGAGAGAACCGATGAGTAAGTCACGGACCAATAGAAGGGGGTAGAAATTGATACGATCAGATCGGGAGAGAATGACGGGCAATTCTCCGGTACTGTTGACTTGGTGAAGGAAAAAGAGATGGATTAAAGTGAGAGCTAGGAGAACAAAGGGAAGGAGATAATGGACGCAGAAGACACGTTGGAGGGTAGAAGTAGAAACAACAGAACCGCCCCAGATTAATAGCAAGAGATCTTGTCCAATAAAGGAATAGCTGTTACTAGAGAGCAGATAACAACAATAGCCCAGAGGGACATCTGACCGTAGACTAGGCTGTATCCTGTAAAAGAAATAGCACAGAGAAGAATAAAGAGAAGTACCCCAATAGACCAGACTCTAGTTTTAGAGGGAGAACCATGAAAAAGAGTACGGAACATATGAGAATAAATGGCAAGAAAAAAGAAAGCAGCACCATTAGCGTGTAAGAAACGAAGAAGCCAGCCAGTATCGAGGTCTCGCATTAATTTGGAGTGGATAACATTAAAAGCATCTAAAGTAGATGGAATATAATGACTAGCTAGAGTAAATCCTGTTGCGATTTGGATGGCTAAGAAAAGGCTAACACAAAACCCCAATGAATAAGATGAGTGAGTAGAATTGTAGTGGAATAATGTCGATAGAAGCCTACCATTCGATTTGGTTTTTTTTTGAAGCCTGGAACTGGGCCATTTCACTGGTCAGTGGGCCGGACGGGGAAGAAAGCCAATAGTCAAGGGCGTAGAGAATCAGTGGCTTTTTCCATTAGAGGAGTACTAGGGCTAAGAAGAGAAATTGGAAGGGAATGAGGTAGAACCAGGATAGAGAGAAGAGATCGGAGTATCGAAATCTAGGAAGAGTGGCTCGAATGATGAGAAAAGAGAGGAAGACCAGAGTAAAGAGGAATAAGAGGGAGAAGAAGGAGTTAGCGTTAAGGAAAAGGAAGGCTATGATGAAAGAGTTCCAGAGCATGTTGGAATATTCAGCTGAAGCGAAGAGTGCATAAAGGAAGCCAGCGAATTCGAGATTATAGCCAGATACTAGTTCGGATTCAGCTTCGGATAAATCGGCAGGGATACGGCCGGATTCAACTAAAGCAGAAAGGAAATAGATGAGGAAAAGGATAGGGAAGAGGAAGATATTAGGTAAGAAAGACTGAGGATAAAAGAAAGACTGCAAGAGACCGCAAGTTTCCAAGAAAAAAGTCCAGAATGGGCATGAGGTAGGAGGATATACCAAGATAGCAAGAGGACCAGATCATAAATAAGAAAGATGATAAGGCTACGTAATGATCCAAGGAGGGTCCATTTGGATAGGGTCAAAAAGCCACATAATAAGAGTCCAAAATGGGCTAGTCCTTGGAATAGGAAAAAAGCAAAGAAGATGATGGGTAAGGGAAAGTGTAGGCTGAAATCAGCCCACCAAAAAATGAAGAGAAAGTAGGACCAAAGAAAGGACCAAATAGGGGGGAATAAATAGTCAACAAAGGTAGAATCAGAGACCGAGGTAGAAGATCGAAATAGACCCAAGATTGATGGATCTTTATATATTAACTTGATACCGTCGGCTACAATCTGCAAGAAACCAAACCAGCCATGTTGCGAGGGACCTAGGCGTCTCTGAGAAGCAGCTAAGCCTTTTCGCTCTAATACTGTGAGCAAAGAAGAAATAGCTAGAACCAGCAATAAATTCAATAATAACAAAGGCAAAGAGGCAAAGGACTCAAAAGGTTGGAGAGAAAGATTAGATAGAACTAGATGGATTCTCATTAGGGCTCCATGGCATCTCCCGCAGGAGGCGCCACAGAACCGGGTTCCCGCGTAAAAGAAAAGGACTCTACCGCTAGATGTCCTCATTAATGCTAATAGGCTGCACTAGATAGAAATCGAAGCGCTCTTCTTCGTAGCTCAACATAGATACAGTATAAACAGTGATATGATTAGGTTTAGGGCTCAAACGCGGCACTGCCCAACCTATGTTCTCTATGGACTCCAGATATAGCAGGGAATCCTCCTCAGTAGAAGCCACTACTTCGGAGTCATCAATATGGATTTGCATGGGATTGTCATCCGGCAAGTTAAAACCGCGATAGTCCAGGCCGAACTCCCAAAGCCAACTGCTATAAGCCTTCCGCACATAGCGAGAATCTACTCTGCTAGTAAGATGTTGGAGAGAGTGTTCTACGAACCCCTCTATGTAGATAACGTCAGTCACCACGTAGACCGGTTGAGAGCCTACGTGAGACTGGCTAGCGCGAGTAGAAAAACAACGGCTAGCACGGGAGCTACGTGAGGTAGCTCCTGTACGGATAAAAGGGGACTTGGAGGAAGTAGAGCAGCCTGCAATAGAGGAAGAACGAGAAGGGTTGGGAAGAGAGCGGAGCCAGAATCTAGAGAAGAGGAAAGAAGAGGTTAATAGGAGGAAGATAAAGAGGAAGATATGAGAAGGAGCAAAATCTACAAGAGAGACAGGTAGTAGATAGAAGGAAAGAGCTGCAGGGTCAAGGTGGGAGGGGTAGTCGGCGCGCCAAAAAGCGATCACTGTACTAAATAGGAAAGTTACGGAGAAAGAAATATAGACATAAACTTGGAGAAATAAATAGGCAATCATAAGAAGAGATAAGAAAGAGCCAAAACCTAAAAATCCAGCGAAAGGGAAAGAGAATAGCAAGAATTGATCAGTAGCAAGAGAGAATAGTTCGCCAAAGCAAGAGATGCAAAAACTGTGTAGAATAAACACTAGCCATAAACGCGAGCCTAAGTAGGAGATTTGATAGAACCAGTTCATGAGGGGGAAAAAGCCGCGCAAGAACGAAGTTAAAGAGAAGAGATCCTGAACCCAGCTTAAAAATAGCTTAGCATAATTCCCAGTTCTCAGGTGTTCTCTAGAGGCAAATCTAGAAGATAGAGAATGGTAGAAGAATAGGGAAGTTCTGAGGCCAGCATCAAAGAAAGGGGCTAGGAGGGAAAAACCCCATGAAAAAAAGGGAGAGATAAATAAACCAAAGGCGCATAAAGATAGCCAAAATGCAATATGAAAAGGCAAGGCCAGAGATAGCCCCAGAGGGAAGAATAAGTGGAAGAAGGTAGAGTTTATTAATAGAAATCCCCAGAACCACAATAGATGGGATAAAGAGAGAAGATTTCGGAAAAAGGATAGATCATAGCAAGGTAAAGCAGAGGTCAAAAGAAAGAGCTCACCATCCAAATAGCAGGAATAGGGAGCAGATAACTTATCCACAAAGAGAAGAGATAACATAAGAGAGACAATTACATAGAAAAAAGCTGAAACGATGCCTCCACCTAGGAGGATGAAAATGTGAGAATCAATGGCAGAATAAAATAGAGTCATGAAGGGGGAAATTGTACGGGCCAAGGCCCGCACCGCCTTGCGGGGCCGGACTAAAGCCCGTCCGCCGAAGGCGGTAACAAACTCAACCAGCCAGCTCTCCATAGATTGAAGATGCCAGCTTGGATGTAGGCCTTGAGAGTTGAAAGTGCGCCCCGGCCCCAGGGAGCCCAGAGTCAAAGGCTTAGTAGCCCTGAGCCATTAATAGAAAATAGAGGCGAAACGGTGGGTAATTTGCAATAAGAGGGAAACAGCGAGTAAAATCCATAGGTTAAGATAGATACCTAATAGATTTTCCCCGATAAGAGACTGTGAATAAGGGGAGTAAAAGTAGAATAGAGCTACAGAATCCATGAAGGACTCAGAATAAAAAGAAAGAGCAGAGGATTCGAAAGAACCAAATACAGAGAGATCATTACCACCAGAAGTGAAGAAGGATAATTCTGGATGAGGGTGAACATTGTTGAGAGAATAGATCCAAAAGACACCAGCAAAGAAGATGGATTCAAAGCAGACTAACAAGGAAAAAGAAGCCAAACCATTAGCTCGGGCGCTAATTGTATAGTGGAAGTAAGATTCAAATAAGCCCACACGGACCCATTCAGAAACCATCCAGATTAATCCCACGGTTAACCATAGGATCCAAAGCAGGGAAGAATAATGTGATGAATGGGCAGTATAAATCACAGTTAAAAATGCGCTCAATACCCAAAGAGGTAGGGAAGAACACAATAAACTTGCGCGACCACCATAATCCACTCTGGTCGAAAGAGCTAGAGGAATGGAATCTCTTGTTGATCTATCTAAAAAAAGCATAGCCGATGTTTTAAGCATTTGAGCCCTCTCTAGCCAAGCAGCCGATTGTGCCGATGAAACTGATCACTCGGGCCGGGCAAGAAGAGAGTCTAGGGCTAGGGGAAAACCCCAAGCGCCAAAGGGCGCGCCGGGGTGAACCCCTTGCGCCTTTGGCGCTAGGGGAAAACCCCAAGCGCCAAAGGGCGCGCCGGGGTGAACCCCTTGCGCCTTTGGCGCTAGGGCCGTAGAGGGGCGTGAGAAGCACTAGGAGAAATGGAGTAGAGCGAGGAGGAGGTTAGCCCAGAGGAATTGAGAAGCTAGGAGGAAAGCGGTGAGTAGGGAGAGAGAAGAGAGACTGAGGGAGAAAGAGGATAAAAAGAGGAGAGAGGTGGAAGAGGTGATAAGAGAGCTAGAAGATAGCAGGTAGAGCCAATGAGAGTGGAACCAATGGCCATAGAAAGACCATAAACCCAGTAAGAGGAAGATAGAGATAAGGGTATAAAGGGAGAAGTAGAGAGAAGAGATAGAGGATAGGAAAAGCGACAGAGCAATATAGAGGAAGACCATATTAGCTAAGCCGGTATAAGAGAGGAAAAAGAGGTTAGAGAAGGAGATAGCGCGATAGAAGAAAGGTAAATAATAACCAGCTATTCCTGCGCCTAATTTGGAGAAGAAGAACAAGAAGAGAAAAGGGGAAGACTGGGTGCTTATGGAAAACCAGAGAAATAATGTGAGTAAGCTTTGAAATAGCAAGTAGAACCAGGGTCCATTCCCAGGAATATTAAGGGCATGCCCTTGTGATGCTAGAGCTATGAGCAAAAGACTGGACAAATCCAGAGAGAGAAGGATTAGCAGAAGAGAGGTGAAGCTATGGGAATCTACTAGAAAGAATGCCCAAAACAGCAGGAGAAAATGCGAAAGAATCAAATAGAATTGGGATCCTACAAAAAAGAGCGGAAAGATACAGCCAGCCAATAATAGTAAAGCCAGCGAATTAGGAGCTAAGTTTCAGAGTAGCAGAGAAAAGAGGAGAAATAAGAAGAGAAAGTCATAACCTTGGCTTGATCTAGAATCTAGATGAAATACCCAGGAAATAGAGGTAGCAAGAAAATAAGCAAACGTTATAGCAATTAATAGATGGGATGCGCCAAATCCAAAGAAAATCATCGAAATGCCCCCATAGAACCAATAACTGGCGCGAGCCCCTGAAGGAAGCACTGATTCAAAAGCCCATAGTTTCGGGCTCGCCAAGCGGCGAGCCCGATGGGGGGGTTGGCCAAGTAATCTGGAATTGCACCAGAAAGTAGGTAGCTAGTATGATGCTTCTGTGGTTTGACTCATTACAACCATTACTTGAGGGGGAATTAGTTACTCAGGTGCATATTTCTATACACCTACCTTGTTACAACTTAAGACAAAGGAAAGGGGTAGATTGTCTACGTCGGGCAGTGTGTAGAAATGAGCCTGGATATATTCAACAATAGAAGGCTTGCCTGGATCTAGAGTTTACATATTGAGTACGGCTTAATAAGGGACATCTAGCAAATATTAAATAGAAGCGCGTGTTGGATAGATCGCAAAGTAGCATAGCTGATAGCCTTGAATACAGGGTCAAGATACTTGTCCGCTAATCTGCCTTAAGGAGAGAAAGCAGCAGCCTTGCAACACCGAATACAAGTAAGATTTCTGCGTTGTATCAAATTAAAAGATATGCTCCCCCAATTGGACCGACGATTCCCTCAGATATCATAACGTGTAGTCTTGCGACCAAAGGCTAGGTAGTAGAGGGGTAATTCTACGAATAATTAGAGGTACAGACTAAGTGGGAACTAATCCATTTCGAAAGGCTGTACTTTCGTTAATTCTTTGGGGGGATCATAGAGTGTAATGCTTGGGCATTTAATGTCTAACATACCAGAACAAGAAGCCCCAGAGTGCTCTTCTAGAATAAACATAAGACCTAGTAATAGGAGAAAACCGTAGACAGGGTCTGGCCGCGACTGCTGGTACCCAGGTGAGTCTCTACATCTCCAGCACATCCCAATAGAAGCTAGTCTTCATTGTTGAGTGTTCGCCACTAGAGTTCCCAATAAACATGGGAAAAGTTAATACTACAAAACTTTCGCAATAAGAATGAAAATATCCTTCAAAATCTCCGATAATTGCTCTTTGCCTAATCGGAATAGATCAAGCAGATCATCCTTACCGCCTTCGGCGGACGGGCCAAGGCCCGGCCCCGCTAGGCGGTGCGGGCCTTGGCCCGTACAAAAAACCCAAAGGGAAAAGAGGAGAATTTATGCCATTTCTATTGACTTCTTTGCGTTTATGCCCTGCAAATATGGACTTCTATGTGTAGCTCATGTGACTGGGAAGTTTTCCATTAAACTGAAATAAAATAAAGAAAGATAGATAGATATTCCGTTAAATCTTAACAAACTCATTCAGCCATTCACTGCCCTTATTAGTGATCAGTGCGCCCGGACCAGAAGAGAGCCTTGATTGAGGGCCGCAGTAAATCTTGCAAGGGGAGGGGATGATTAGGCTAGATTGAAAGAGTAACAAACTCGAGAGAGGAGGAGAGTTTCCGGAGAGATTGGGATGCTTGAGAGGGAGAGTTCAGGGGAGTTTAAGGGCAAGTGAAGAGAGCAGGTAACTTGGAATCCTTGGTCCTTACGTACAAGAGGATAGAAAGGGAAACTAAGGGAAGAAGATAGAATCAGACCTCTTTTACAAGGATCTAAACCCAACTCACGTGATCTTTTATGGGTCGAACAGACCACAACTAGCTTACTGTCTTTGGGTAAGAAGGAAGAAAGAGTCGACATCGAGGTCCTGGAAGAAGATAGGGGCTACTTCAGGCTGTTATCCCTGACGTTTCTTTTAGACTAAATCAAATAGAGCTGGGCAATATTTGGATTAAAGTGTAGGATAACAAAGAAAAGGAGGTGATATTAGTATAGAATCGCCAATTGTCCCAAATAAACAGACCATAAGACAGAAGGACGCGGTTCCACCGGTCCACTCTAATCCTATGGATCGGTAAAGAAGTACAGGGTCTTTTCGTCTATCTAACCTTTATTGGTATTTGCGCCAGAATTCTAAATTCACCAAAGGTACACAAAAGATAGGGAGTACGCCGTTGCCTGATTCCAATGGATGTCAATTAAACACCGAGGTATTTCACTACTTTCTAACCCTCCGTGTAGTAAGGTTGCTCTTCAATGCAGAAATCAGTGAGCACAGGCCAACCATTATAATTCAATTGAATTTTGCTTCAATGGCCTATAGTTTTAAAAACTAGTCGCGTACAAATATTGCCGAGTTCCTTCTATGTACTTATCTTTGCACTCTTGGGTATTTCCTACCTTAAATTCTTAGTCAAAGCTACTCCTAGATGGCCTTTGGATCTTTATTGTCCTCTGCTTTTCGAACAGATAGCCTGGAGATCATCTTAAACATTCAATAGAATAGAGAGCCTGCTTGAACAAGGCTAAATGCTACTAATATCCCAATGGACTAATTGTTCATTTCACAAGTGTTGGTTCTACCGCCGAAGGCGGGCCCGGGTTACCGGTATGGGATACAAAAAGCTCAGGGATATGGGGTGATGGGCGATACAGCCTAAACCACCCAATCATAGTCAGGAAGGGGCACAATGAAAGAAAGAGTTGGGTAATCATAAAGGGAAGGGAGTTGGAACACAGAGGAGCATAGTTACTATCAAACCAGGGAAATAGAGAAAGAGAGAAAATGAGTAGAGGGATGGTTTTGGGGGGAATCTTAGATAATGAGAAAAGTTGATTCGAAAAGAAGATAGCTAGATTCCCCAGCTTCTTCGGAATTGTAAGCAATAGCTAGATATTTTCAAAGGGGGATTACTAATGAAAAGTACAGCTTACAAGAATTGCGTAAACAAAAGAGCCTGAGAACCAGCTATGACAGCCCGTGTTAAACATGTTATTCCTATCTTCTCGTCACACCTAATTATTGCAACAATTAAGGCTCAAGCCTCTGCTTGCGAGAAGATTATCGGTGCTGCTTCGGGTAAATGATCAATAAGGATAAGCGGGAGATGATAAATGAATCGAACTGAGGGATCCATGATGCAAAAGGTACACGATATTCATTAAAGTCGCAAATAGAATTAAGCCATATTTCGGTAAGATTTCCTCGTGGTACTTTTTCACTATTGGTACCTGCCTATATTCCAAAGGCTAGGGGTCCGGTCAAACGGGATACAATTCGAAGGTTAAGTCGATTCAATCGCCTTTACTACAACTAGGGAGAAATCTCTATAGATGTTTCACATGAGACTTCTTAATGAGTAGGCAGTACTCTTTATGTTACAGGTCCAAAGGATACATAGCGGATAATGGGCACATCAAATCTGTTCATTTTGCGGGGACCGGATCACCGTAGGCGAGCTGGTCTTCGACCATTTTCGCCAACGGCGGCGTTTTTTGAAAAATTTTCTCAACAGGGGGGGGTGGGTCTCTTTTTATACTAAATAAACTTTAATAGGGTACATTTGCCCATCTACCATCTAATTCAGGGGTACCCCTGCCCTATTTTATCCTAGCCAAAGAAGATGAAAGCCGGCCTTAGATTGGCGGGCCGGAAGAAATGAATCCAGATCAGGGGCTAAATTAGAGAAATCCCCCCCTTGTTTTCTAGGGGAAAGCCCCAAGCGCCAAAGGCGCGCCGGGGTGAACCCCTTGCGCCTTTGGCGCTAGGCCATCTTTCTCATTCATTCCCCCTAAAGCCGCCCCTCCCTCTATCTACTATCATCGCCCACTTCCAACTTTTGACCTCTTTCTCCTGCTCCCGGCCCGCCATTTGGCGAGCCGGCTAGGGCGGGATTCCAGAAATCCCGGCCCTGGCTTTCTCTCCCTTTTTTCTCAAGAATTGCTCCTATGGCAAAAGACCAGAACGCCAAAGGCGGGCTGGTCTGCGCCCATCCCGCCTTGGTGTTAAGGGGGGGCCCCAGAAAATTTTGCTCCTCTTGGAAATCCCTCTTGCTCTCTCTAGCTCTTTGGTTCTCTACGCCATCTTCCCCATTTCTTGCTCCTCTCGCCGCCCCCCCAGTCCTCAGTGTTCTCGCCCAGTTCCTGGATCCTAGGGGAGAACCCCAAGCGCCAAAGGCGCGCCGGGGTGAACCCCTTGCGCCTTTGGCGCTAGTCCTGGGGGCTCGCCGTTTGGCGAGCCCCCTCTTCCTATGGGTACCGCCTGCGGCGGCACGGGTTCACCCGGCCCCGCAGGCGGTGTGGGTTCTCCCGTAAAGCCCAGACCGCCAACGGCGGGCTCGGGCTGCGCCCATGCCGCCGCAGGCGGTAGGGCAAAATTAGAGAAATCCCCCCCTTGTTCTCTACGCCATCTTCCCCATTTCTTGCTCCTTAGGCCGACCCCCCAGTGAATGCTCTCATCGCCCACTTCCAGCCTCCTAGGGGAGAACCCCAAGCGCTTTTGGGCGCGCCGGGGTGAACCCCTTGCGCCTTTGGCGCTAGTTTTGAGGGCCCGCCATTTGGCGAGCCCGTCCTCCTATGGGTACCGCCTGCGGCGGCACGGGTTCACCCGGCCCCGCAGGCGGTGCGGGTTCTCCCGTAAAGCCCCAGACCGCCAACGGCGGGCTCGGGCTGCGCCCATGCCGCCGCAGGCGGTAGGGCGAAAGGATTCCAACAGAATCCCGCCCCCTTGTTTTATGGGTGAAGACCAGAACGGCAAAGCCGGGCCTGGTCTGCGCCCATGCCGGCTTTCCCGTTATCCGCCTTTTTTCTCAAAAATTGCTCCTTTCTTTTCTCCGCCATTTGACACAATTCTTGCTCCTAAGGGCGGGGTGCCACTTTCAACTGTCATCGCCCACTTCCGACCTCCTCCTTCTTCGGGCTCGCCAAGCGGCGAGCCCGATGGGGCGGGATTCGAGAAATCCCGACCCTGATATGGGAAAAGACCAGAACGCCAACGGCGGGCTGGTCTGCGCCCATGCCGCCGAAGGCGGGAGTTCTTTGTTCTCCCTTGGTGGGGCGGGATTCGAGAAATCCCGACCCTGGCTTTCTCTCTCTTTTTGAAGGCTGCCCTTCATTGTCTACGCCCCTTTTCCCCATTTCTTGCTCCTCTCGCTGGGCGCCAGTGAATGCTCTCATCGCCCACTTCTAGGCGGGATTTTCCCCTTCTTTTGAGGGCCCGCCAAATGGCGGGCCCGTACTCCTATGGGTACCGCCTGCGGCGGCACGGGTTCACCCGGCCCCGCAGGCGGTGCGGGTTCTCCCGTAAAGCCCCAGACCGCCAACGGCGGGCTCGGGCTGCGCCCATGCCGCCGCAGGCGGTAGGGCGGAAGGATTCCACAAATCCCGCCCCCTTGTCTTCTAGGGGAAAGCCCCAAGCGCCTTTGGGCGCGCCGGGGTGAACCCCTTGCGCCAAAGGCGCTAGGCCATCTTCCCCAATTCTTGCTCCTGAGGCTGGGCCCACACTATGGGTAAAGACCAGAACGCCAAAGGCGGGCTGGTCTGCGCCCATCCGCCTTTAGCATTATCCACTGTCATCGCCCAGTTCCAGGCTCCTAGGGGAGAACCCCAAGCGCTTTTGGGCGCGCCGGGGTGAACCCCTTGCGCCTTTGGCGCTAGTTTTGAGGGCCCGCCATTTGGCGAGCCCGTCTTCCTATGGGTACCGCCTGCGGCGGCACGGGTTCACCCGGCCCCGCAGGCGGTGCGGGTTCTCCCGTAAAGCCCCAGACCGCCAACGGCGGGCTCGGGCTGCGCCCATGCCGCCGCAGGCGGTAGGGCGGAAGGATTCGAGATATCCCGCCCCTTGCTATCTACCCCATCTTTCTCCGCATTTTCCCCTAGGGGAAAACCCCAAGCGCTTTTGGGCGCGCCGGGGTGAACCCCTTGCGCCTTTGGCGCTAGCTCTCCCATTCTCTTTCTTTTTCCTCTCATCTGCTGCTTTCTTTTCTACGCCATCTTTCCCACTCATTGCTCCTAAGGGGTGGCTGGCAGTGAATGCTCCCATCGCCCACTTCCAGGCTCCTCATTCTATCTTCTTCCTGGGGCGGGATCCGAATCCCGCCCCTTGCTTTTTACGACATCTTTCTCCGGATTTTCTCCTAGGGGAAAACCCCAAGCGCCAAAGGCGCGCCGGGGCGAACCCCTTGCGCCTCTGGCGCTAGCCCGGCCTCTCTCTGACTTTTTTCCTCTTCTCTGCTGCTTTCTTTTCTACGCCCCTTTTCTCAATTCTTGCTCCTATGGTCGGGCCCCAGTGAATGCTCTCATCGCCCACTTCCAGGCTCCTCCTTCTTTCTTCTTCCTGGGGCGGGATTCGGATCCCGCCCCCTGCTTTTGACGACATCTTTCTACGAATCTTCTCCAAGCCCTTGCTTTCTCTGACTTTTTCTTCTCATCTGCTCCTTTCTTTTCTCCGCCATTTTTCTCAGGAATTGCTCCTCTCGCGAGGCGCCAGTGAATGCTCTCATCGCCCACTTCCAGGCTCCTCCTTCTTTCTTCTTCCTGGGGCGGGATTCGGATCCCGCCCCCTGCTTTTGACGACATCTTTCTACGAATCTTCTCCAAGCCCTTGCTTTCTCTGACTTTTTCTTCTCATCTGCTCCTTTCTTTTCTCCGCCCTTTTTCTCACTCATTGCTCCTTCCGCTCTATCTGACCTTTTTCCTCTCATGTGCTGCTTGGTTTTCTCCGCCTTTTTTCTCACTCATTGCTCCTTGCGCCCCGCCCCGGTATCCACTGTCATCGCCCACTTCCAGGCTCCTCCTTCTTTCTTCTTCCTGGGGCGGGATCCGAATCCCGCCCCTTGCTTTTTACGACATCTTTCTACGAATTTTCTCCAAGACCTGCCTCTCTCTGACCTTTTTCCTCTTCTCTGCTGCTTGGTTCTCTACGCCTTTTTTCTCACTCATTGCTCCTTGCGCTATCTCTGACTTTTTTCCTCTCATCTGCTGCTTTCTTTTATCCGCCATTTTACACAATTCTTGCTCCTATGGGTAAAGACCAGAACGCCAAAGGCGGGCTGGTCTGCGCCCATCCCGCCTTGGTGTTATGGCCACCCTCCCACTATGGGTAAAGACCAGAACGCCAAAGGCGGGCTGGTCTGCGCCCATCCGCCTTTAGCATTATCCACTGTCATCGCCCACTTCCAGGCTCCTCCTTCTTTCTTCTTCCTGGGGCGGGATCCGAATCCCGCCCCTGAGAATTGACGACATCTTTCTACGAATCTTCTCCTAGGGGAAAACCCCAAGCGCTTTTGGGCGCGCCGGGGCGAACCCCTTGCGCCTCTGGCGCTAGCCCTTGCTTTCTCTGACCTTTTTCCTCTCATCTGCTCCTTTCTTTTCTCCGCCCTTTTTCTCAGGAATTGCTCCTTGCGCTATCTCTGACCTTTTTCCTCTCATCTGCTGCTTGGTTCTCTACGCCATTTGACACAATTCTTGCTCCTATGGGTAAAGACCAGAACGCCAAAGGCGGGCTGGTCTGCGCCCATCCCGCCTTGGTGTTATGGCCCGGTTCGCACTATCCACTGTCATCGCCCACTTCCAGGCTCCTCCTTCTTTCTTCTTCCTGGGGCGGGATCCGAATCCCGCCCCTGAGAATTGACGACATCTTTCTACGATTTTTCTCCCACCCCTTGCTTTCTAGGGGAAAGCCCCAAGCGCCTTTGGGCGCGCCGGGGTGAACCCCTTGCGCCAAAGGCGCTAGGCCATCTTTCTCAATTCTTGCTCCTCTCGCCTCGCCCCACTATGGGTAAAGACCAGAACGCCAAAGGCGGGCTGGTCTGCGCCCATCCGCCTTTAGCATTATCCACTCTCATCGCCCACTCCCAGCCTCCTCCTTCTTCCTTCTTCCTGGGCCGGGATTCGAGAAATCCCGGCCCTCCGTTACCGAAAAGAATTGGGAGCCAGAAGCTAGGGGAAAGCCCCAAGCGCTTTTGGGCGCGCCGGGGTGAACCCCTTGCGCCTTTGGCGCTAGGACCCGCATAGGGAGTATGACAGTACCCAACTCACCACCTTCGTGATACACTATCCACATTCATCGCCCTGTTCTAAGTTTTTTCATCCGAGGGCGGGATTTTCCCAATCCCGGCCCTGATCTGGATTCATTTTCTGCGCCTTTTTCTCAATTCTTGCTCCTCTCGCGCACCGACCACTGAATGCTCCCATCGCCCACTTTCGGCTTTCATGGCCCTGTTCTCACTTTTTTCATCCGAGGGCGGGATTTTCCCAATCCCGGCCCTGATCTGGATTCATTTTATGGGTGAAGACCAGAACGGCAAAGCCGGGCCTGGTCTGCGCCCATGCCGGCTTTCCCGTTATGCGCCTTTTACACAATTCTTGCTCCTATCGCGGACACCCCCCACTCACCACTTCTTTCTTCCTGGGGCGGGATTCGGATCCCGGCCCTGATTTGTCTTGTTTTCTTTCTTCTGGTTCTTTTTTTGGTTGATTCTGCTCCTTTGCTATCTACGCCTTTTTCCCCAATTCTTGCTCCTATGCCGCGCCCCCCACTATCCACTGTCGTCGCCCAGTTCTAAGTTTTTTCTTCCCAGGGCGGGATTCCACAAATCCCGCCCCCTTCTTTTCTCTGGCTTTTTCTCAATTCTTGCTCCTTTCGCGCACCTCCCACTTCCCGCTTGAATCGCCCAGTTCTAAGTTTTTTCATCCGAGGGCGGGATTCGATAGATCCCGCCCCTGTGAATTTCCCTTCTTTTTCCTCTTTTGTCCTGCTTTCCTTTCTAGGGGAAAGCCCCAAGCGCCAAAGGCGCGCCGGGGTGAACCCCTTGCGCCTTTGGCGCTAGGCCATCTTCCCCAATTCTTGCTCCTCAAGCGCACCTACCAGTTCCCGCTTCTTTCGCCCAGTTCTCACTTTTTTCATCCGAGGGCGGGATTCGATAGATCCCGCCCCTGTGAATTTTCCTCCTTTTTCGTCTTTTGTCCTCCTTGGTTTTCTCCGCCTTTTTTCTCAAGAATTGCTCCTATCGCCCACCTCCCACTATGGGTAAAGACCAGAACGCCAACGGCGGGCTGGTCTGCGCCCATCCCGCCTTTGGCATTATCCACATTCATCGCCCTGTTCTAAGTTTTTTCATCCGAGGGCGGGATTCGATAGATCCCGCCCCTGTGATTTTCCCTTCTTTTTCCTCTCTTGTGCTCCTTGTTTTCTCCGCCTTTTTTCTCAATTCTTGCTCCTCTCGCGCACTTCCAACTTGAATCGCCCACTTTCGGCTTTCATCGCCCTCTTCCAACTTCTCACTTTTGTCTTCCGAGGGCGGGATTTTCCCAATCCCGGCCCTGATCTGGATTCATTTTCCGCCTTCGGCGGGTGGGCCTCGCCCAGCCCCGCAAGGCGGTGTGGGCTTGTCCCACACTACGCCCTTCACTCTTTGATTTCTACCTACCCCGTGCCCCAGTTCTCACTGTCATCGCCCTCTTCCGGCCTCCTCATTCCTTGCTTCTATCTTCTTACTCCTCTCTACTTCTCTCTTCTTATTTTGATCAATCTTGCGTTCTTTATGGGAGCAGAACCAGACCGCATTCGGCGGGCTGGTCTGCGCCCATCCGCCGAAGGCGGTATTCCTCCTCTGCCGGTCCTCGCAACCCTAAACCAGCTCCACGCAACTCCTGCACTTCTGGCCGTGCAGGTTTAGCCAGCTATTCCAAGACTACTGGTACCTTTCTTTTCTGGTTACCTATTGTCCAGGTCCGCGAGGATCATTTTCAATCTTCATGGACCCCTAGTTCCATCCTTACCCCCCAACTCGCCAGAGACACCTTTCTCGCCCTTAGAAACCCCGAGCCAGCCCATATCGCCGGCATCAAGGTACCTTTTGGCAGACCTCAGTCCATCGCTATCACCAAGCCTACTGCGGTGGCTCAAAGCCCCACCGACTCTTTGCATTTCGTTTATAAAAAAGAAGAAGAAATGCACTTCACCCCCTACTTCCTCGAAATGCCTGAATATATCTACTCTACTAGGGTCTTTCTTAAAATGTTCCCCGAGCACAAGACCAGAAAGCGTCAATTTTCTTTCGAATTTACCCTGGTCTTGCCTGTCGCTCTCATCTAAATCCTTCCTCCTTTTTCCTCTTCTCTGCTCCTCTCTTTTCTATGCCCTGAACTCTCCGCTTTCATCGCCCTGTTCTAAGTTTTGTCATCCGAGGGCGGGATTCGATAGATCCCGCCCCTGTGAATTTCCCCCCTTTCCCTCTTTTGTGCTCCTTCTTTCTCTACGCCCTTCACTCTCCCCTTTCTCCACAAGCGTGCCCTAGCGCCAAAGGCGCAAGGGGTTCACCCCGGCGCGCCTTTGGCGCTTGGGGCTTTCCCCTAGTGATCGCTTTCATCGCCCTCTTCCAATTTCTTGAGGATTGCCATATGGCAATCCCCCTTCCTATGGGTAAAGCCCAGACCGCCAACGGCGGGCTCGGGCTGCGCCCATGCCGCCGCAGGCGGTAGGGCCGGGATTCCAGAAATCCCGCCCTGATTTTTTTGGGAAAAGCCCAGACCGCCAACGGCGGGCTCGGGCTGCGCCCAGACCGCCCACGGCGGGCTCGCGCTAGTCAGTCTCATGTAGGCTGTCAATCCCTCTACGTGGTGACCCCCGTTATGGGTGAAGACCAGAACGCCAGCGGCGGGCTGGTCTACGCCCATCCCGCCTTTTGCGTTATCTGCCTAGTTTCGGCTTTCATCGCCCTTCTCTCAAACCTTCCTCCCCCCGGCGCCAGTGATCGCTTTCATCGCCCACCTCTAAGTTTTTGATTCCTGGGCCGGGATTCGAGGGATCCCGCCTGGCTTTTTCTCTCTTGTTTTCCTTTGTTTTCTCCGCCTTTTTTCTCAAGAATTGCTCCTATGGCCAGACCCCCACTTTCCACATTCATCGCCCAGTTCCGACCTCCTCCCTCTCCCCTCCCTGGGCCGGGATTTTCCGAATCCCGGCCTGGCTTTTTCTGGGAAAAAACCAGACCCCCTACGGCCGGCTCGGGCTCCGCCCATGCCGCCGTTCCCGCTTAGTCGGCTTTGATTCTGCTCCTTTGCGCTTTTCTACGCCTCTCTCTCCATTCTTCTCCCTACCCCGGCGCCAGTTTCCACTTTCATCGCCCAGTTCCCACTTCCATCCTCTTCCCTCCCTGGGCCGGGATTCGAGGGATCCCGGCCTGGCTTTTTCTGGGAAAAAACCAGACCCCCTACCGCCGGCTCGGGCTCCGCCCATGCCGCCGTTACCGCTTTCTTTCTGATCTTTTCCTCTTTTGTGCTCCTTTGCTTTCTACGCCTTTTTCCCCACTCATTGCTCCTATGGCCAGAGCGCCACTTTCCACATTCATCGCCCAGTTCCGACCTCCTCCCTCTCCCCTCCCTGGGCCGGGATTTTCCGAATCCCGGCCTGGGTTTTTCTGGGAAAAAACCAGACCCCCTACGGCCGGCTCGGGCTCCGCCCATGCCGCCGTTACCGCTTTCTTTCTGATCTTTTTCCTCTTTTGTGCTCCTTTGCTTTCTACGGGAAAACCCGCACCGCCTGCGGGGCCGGGTGAACCCGTGCCGCCGCAGGCGGTACCCCCTTCACTCTCGGCTTTCTTCACAGGTCGGCGCACTTTACACTTGCATCGCCCACTCCCAACTTTCCCTTCCTCTTCCCTCCCTGGGCCGGGATCCGAGAGATCCCGACCTGATTTTTCTGGGCAAAAGCCGGGACTGCCTACGGCGGGCTCGGGCTCCGCCCCTCCCGCCGATACCGGGGCCTTTCTGATCTTTTCCCTCTTCTGTCCTCCTTGGGCCGTGATTGAAAATCACGGCCCCCTTTCTAGGGGAGAACCCCAAGCGCCTTTGGGCGCGCCGGGGTGAACCCCTTGCGCCAAAGGCGCTACGCCTTTTTCCCCATTTCTTGCTCCCATGGCCTGGCGCCCACTTTCCACTTGAATCGCCCACTTCCCACTTCCTTCCTCTTCCCTCCCTGGGCCGGGATTCGAGGGATCCCGGCCTGGCTTTTTCTGGGAAAAAAACCAGACCCCCTACGGCCGGCTCGGGCTCCGCCCATGCCGCCGTTACCCTTTCTGATCTTTTTCCTCTTTTGTCCTCCTTTGCTTTCTACGCCATTCTCCCCAATTCTTCCTCCTTGCGCGGCGCACCAGTGAATGCCCCCATCGCCCACTCCCCACTTTCCCTTTGGGGCTTTCGGCCAATGCCCGCTTCCGGCCCCCCATTTGGCCAGCCGCCTAGGGATGGGATTTGTCATCCCATCCTTTTGCTTTACCCGCCCCCCATTGCCCAGCCCCTTTTCTACGCCCTTCACTCCTCACTCTCTTCACCGGCTCGCCCTAGTGATCGCTTGAATCGCCCACTCCCAACTTTCCC
>CAXIWF010001169.1:123380-248953 GCA_964036045.1 Eutreptiella sp. 'Long Island Sound 2002' | reverse complement strand
CATCGCCCCTCATCGCCCCCCATTCCCCCCACTCGCCCCCCATCGCCCCCCCATTGCCCCCCATTGCCCCCAGTCGCCCCCCATTGCCCCCCATTGCCCCCCATCATCCCCGATCGCCCCCCCTCGCCCCCCATCGCTCCCCATCGCCCCCCATCGCCCCCCATCGCCCCTTATCGCCCCCCCTCGCCCCGCTTCGCGCCCCATCGCCCCCCCTCGCCCCCCCTCGCCCCCCATCGCGCCCCATTGCCCCCGATCGCCCCCCCTCGCCCCCCATCGCCCCCCATCGCCCCTCATGGCCCCCCATCGCCCCCGAAAGCCCCCCATCGCCCCCCATCACCCCCCATCGCCCCCCATCGCCCCCGCATCGCCCCCGCATCGCCCCCCATCACCCCCCATTGCCCGACAACGTCCCCCACCACCCCCCACCGTCCACCATCGCGACCACTTCGCGACCACTTCGCGACCACTTTGCAACCACTTCGGGACCACTTCGCAACCACGTCGCAACCACGTCGCGACCACTTCGCGACCACTTCGCGACCACTTTGCAACCACTTCGCGACCACTTCGCGACCACTATGCGACCACCTCGCGACCACTTCGCAACCACTTCACGACCACTTCGCGACCATGTCGCGACCTCTTCGCGACCACTTCGCGACCATTTCGCGACCACCTCGCGACCACTACGCGACCACTTCGCCATTACTTCGGGACCACTTCGCGACCGCCCCCCATTGCCCCTTATCAACCCCCATCGCCCCCCATCGCCCCCCATCCCCCCTCATCGCCTCCCCCATCGCCCTTCACCTCGCCCCCCCCTCGCCCTCCAAGCGCCCCCCCACGCCCCCCTTGACCCCCCCCATCGCCCCCCAACGCCCCCCACCGCCCCCCATCGCTCCCCATCGCCCCCAATTGCCCCCCATTCCCCCCATTCATCCCCCATCGCCCCCGATCGCCCCCCATCGCCCCCCATTGCCCCCCATTGCCCCAGTCGCCCCCCATTGCCCCCCATCGCCCCCCATCACCCCCCATCATCCCCGGTCCCCCCTCGCCCCCCATCGCTCTGCATCGCCCCCCATCGCCCCCCATCGCCCCTTATCGCCCCCCTCGCCCCGCTTCGCTCCCCATTGGCCCCCCTCGCCCCCCCTCGCCCTCCATCGCCCCCCATCGCACCCCCTCGCCCCCCCTCGCACCCTCTCGCACCCCGTCGCCCCCCATCGCCCCCCATGGCCCCCCATCAGCCTGCATCGCCCCCCCATCGCCCTCCATCGCCCCGCATCACCCCGCATCGCCCCCCCTTGCCCCCCATTTCCCCCCATCGCACCCCATCGCCCCCCCTCGCCCCCCCTTGCCCCCGCCGCCCCCCATGGCCCCCCATCCCCCCTTCTCGCCCCCCCATCGCCCCCCATCGCACCCCATCGCCCCCCGTCGCCCCCCCTCGCCCCCCATCGGCCCCCCATCGCCCCCCATCGCCCTCCATTGCCCCCCAATTGCCCCGCCATTGCCCCCGATTGCCTCCCCTCGCCCCCCGTCGCCCCGCATCGCCCCCGCATCGCCCCCCCTCGCCCCGCATCGCCCCGCATCGCCGCCCACCGCCCCCCATCGCCCCCCATCCCCCATTGCCCCCCCTCGCCCCCCAACGCCCCCCATTGCCCCCCATCGCCTCCCATCGCCCCCCATCGCCCCCAATCGCCCCCCGTCGCCCCCCATCGCCCCCCATCGCCCCTAATCGCTCCCATCGCCCCCCATCACCCCCCATCCCCCCTCATCGCCCCCCCCATCAGCCTGCATCGCCCCCCCCTCGCCCTCCAAGCGCCCCCCAACGCGCCCCTTGACCCCCCCCATCGCCCCCCAAAAGCCCCCAACCGCCCCCCATCGCTCCCCATCGCCCCCAATCGCCCCCCATTCCCCCAACTCGCCCCCCATCGCCCCCCATTGCCCCCAGTCGCCCCCCATTGCCCCCCATTGCCCCCCATCGCCCCCCATCATCCCCGATCGCCCCCCCTCGCCCCCCATCGCTCCCCATTGCCCCCCATCGCCCCCCATCGCCCCTTATCGCCCCCCTCGCCCCGCTTCGCGCCCCATCGCCCCCCCTCGCCCCCGCTCGCCCCCCATCGCCCCCCATCGCCCCCCATCGCCCCTCATGGCCCCCCATCGCCCCCGAAAGCCCCCCATCGCCCCCCATCACCCCCCATCGCCCCCCATCGCCCCTGCATCGCCCCCGCATCGCCCCCCATCACCCCCCATCGCCCGACAACGTCCCCCACCGCCCCCCACCGTCCACCATCGCGACCACTTCGGGACCACTTCGCGACCACTTCGCGAACACTTCGCGACCACTTCGCGACCACTTCGCGACCACCTTGCGACCTCTTCGCGACCACTTCGCGACCACTTTGCAACCACTTCGCGACCACTTCGCAACCACGTCGCAACCACGTCGCAACCACATCGCGACCACTACGCGACCACTTCGCGACCACTTCCCGACCACTTCGCGACCACTTCCCGACCACTTCGCGACCACTTCGCGACCACTTCGCGACCACTTCGCGACCACTTCGCGACCACTTTGCAACCACGTCGCCACCACATCGCGACCACTTCGCGACCACTTCGCGACCACTTTGCGACCACTTCCCGACCACTTGGCGACCACTTCGCGACCACTTCCCGACCACTTCGCGACCACTTCGCGACCACTTCGCGACCACTTCGCGACCACTTCGCAACCACTTGGCCACCACCTCGCGACCACTTCGCGACCATTTCGCGACCACTTCGCGACCACTTTGCGACCACGTCGCGACCACTTCGCGACCATTTCGCGACCATCTCGCGACCACTACGCGACCACTTCGCCATTACTTCGGGACCACTTCGCGACCGCCCCCCATGGCCCCTTATCAACCCCCATCGCCCCCCATCGCCCCCCATCCCCCCTCATCGCCTCCCCCATCGCCCTTCACCTCGCCCCCCCCTCGCCCTCCAAGCGCCCCCCACGCCCCCCTTGACCCTCCCCATCGCCCCCCAACGCCCCCCACCGCCCCCCATCGCTCCCCATCGCCCCCAATTGCCCCCCGTTCCCCCCACTCATCCCCCATCGCCCCCAATCGCCCCCCATCGCCCCGCATTGCCCCCCATTGCCCCAGTCGCCCCCCATTGCCCCCCATTGCCCCCCATCGCCCCCCATCATCCCCGGTTCCCCCCTCGCCCCCCATCGCTCTGCATCGCCCCCCATCGCCCCCCATCGCCCCTTATCGCACCCCCTCGCCCCGCTTCGCTCCCCATTGGCCCCCCTCGCCCCCCTCGCCCTCCATCGCCCCCCATCGCACCCCCTCGCCCCCCCTCGCACCCTCTCGCACCCCGTCGCCCCCATCGCCCCCCATCGCCCCCCATCAGCCTGCATCGCCCCCCCATCGCCCTCCATCGCCCCGCATCACCCCGCATCGCCCCCCCTTGCCCCCCATTTCCCCCCATCGCACCCCATCGCCCCCCTCGCCCCCCCTTGCCCCCCGCCGCCCCCCATGGCCCCCCATCCCCCCTTCTCGCCCCCCATCGCCCCCCCTCGCACCCCATCGCCCCCCGTCGCCCCCCCTCGCCCCCCATCGCCCCCCCATCGCCCCCCATCGCCCTCCATTGCCCCCCAATTGCCCCGCCATTGCCCCCGATTGCCTCCCCTCGCCCCCCGTCGCCCCGCATCGCCCCCGCATTGCCCCCCCTCGCCCCGCATCGCCCCGCATCGCCGCCCACCGCCCCCCATCCCCCATTGTCCCCCTTCGCCCCCCAACGCCCCCCATTGCCCCCCATCGCCTCCCATCGCCCCCCATCGCCCCCAATCGCCCCCCGTCGCCCCCCATCGCCCCCCATCGCCCCCCATCGCCCCTAATCGCTCCCCATCGCCCCCCATCACCCCCCATCCCCCCTCATCGCCCCCCCCATCAGCCTGCATCGCCCCCCCCTCGCCCTCCAAGCGCCCCCCAACGCGCCCCTTGACCCCCCCCATCGCCCGACAACGTCCCCCACCGCCCCCCACCGTCCACCATCGCAACCACTTCGGGACCACTTCGCGACCACTTCGCGAACACTTCGCGACCACTTCGCGACCACTTCGCGACCACCTTGCGACCTCTTCGCGACCACTTCGCGACCACTTTGCAACCACTTCGCGACCACTTCGCAACCACGTCGCAACCACGTCGCGACCACATCGCGACCACTACGCGACCACTTCGCAACCACTTCCCGACCACTTCGCGACCACTTCGCGACCACTTCGCGACCACTTCGCGACCACTTCGCGACCACTTCGCGACCACTTTGCAACCACGTCGCCACCACATCGCGACCACTTCGCGACCACTTCGCGACCACTTCGCGACCACTTCCCGACCACTTGGCGACCACTTCGCGACCACTTCGCGACCACTTCGCGACCACTTCGCGACCACTTCGCGACCACTTGGCCACCTCTTCACCACCTCTTCGCGACCACCTCGCGACCACTTCCCGACCACTTCGCGACCACTTCGCGACCACTTCCCGACCACTTCGCGACCACTTCGCGACCACTTCGCGACCACTTCGCGACCACTTCGCAACCACTTCGCCACCACCTCGCGACCACTTCGCGACCATTTCGCGACCACTTCGCGACCACTTTGCGACCACGTCGCGACCACTTCGCGACCATTTCGCGACCACCTCGCGACCACTACGCGACCACTTCGCCATTACTTCGGGACCACTTCGCGACCGCCCCCCATTGCCCCTTATCAACCCCCATCGCCCCCCATCGCCCCCCATCCCCCCTCATCGCCTCCCCCATCGCCCTTCACCTCGCCCCCCCCTCGCCCTCCAAGCGCCCCCCCACGCCCCCCTTGACCCCCCCCATCGCCCCCCAACGCCCCCCACCGCCCCCCATCGCTCCCCATCGCCCCCAATTGCCCCCCGTTCCCCCACTCATCCCCCATCGCCCCCGATCGCCCCCCATCGCCCCGCATTGCCCCCCATTGCCCCAGTCGCCCCCCATTGCCCCCCATTGCCCCCCATCGCCCCCCATCATCCCCGGTTCCCCCCTCGCCCCCCATCGCTCTGCATCGCCCCCCATCGCCCCCCATCGCCCCTTATCGCCCCCCCTCGCCCCGCTTCGCTCCCCATTGGCCCCCCTCGCCCCCCTCGCCCTCCATCGCCCCCCATCGCACCCCCTCGCCCCCCCTCGCACCCTCTCGCACCCCGTCGCCCCCCATCGCCCCCCATCACCCCCCATCAGCCTGCATCGCCCCCCCATCGCCCTCCATCGCCCCGCATCACCCCGCATCGCCCCCCCTTGCCCCCCATTTCCCCCCATCGCACCCCATCGCCCCCCCTCGCCCCCCTTTGCCCCCCGCCGCCCCCCATGGCCCCCCATCCACCCTTCTCGCCCCCCATCGCCCCCCATCGCACCCCATCGCCCCCCGTCGCCCCCCCTCGCCCCCCATCGCCCCCCCATCGCCCCCCATCGCCCTCCATTGCCCCCCAATTGCCCCGCCATTGCCCCCGATTGCCTCCCCTCGCCCCCCGTCGCCCCGCATCGCCCCCGCATCGCCCCCCCTCGCCCCGCATCGCCCCCCGTCGCCGCCCACCGCCCCCCATCGCCCCCCATCACCCCCCGTCGCCCCTAATCGCCCCCCATCGCCCCCCATCACCCCCCATCCCCCCTCATCGCCGCCCTCATCGCCCTTCACCTCGCCCCCCCCTCGCCCTCCAAGCGCCCCCCAACGCCCCCCTTGACCCCCCCCATCGCCCCCCCAAAAGCCCCCAACCGCCCCCCATCGCTCCCCATCGCCCCTCATCGCCCCCCATTCCCCCCACTCGCCCCCCATCGCCCCCCATTGCCCCCCATTGCCCCCAGTCGCCCCCCATTGCCCCCCATTGCCCCCCATCATCCCCGATCGCCCCCCCTCGCCCCCCATCGCTCCCCATCGCCCCCCATCGCCCCCCATCGCCCCTTATCGCCCCCCCTCGCCCCGCTTCGCGCCCCATCGCCCCCCTCGCCCCCCTCGCCCCCCATCGCGCCCCATTGCCCCCGATCGCCCCCCTCGCCCCCCATCGCCCCCCATCGCCCCTCATGGCCCCCCATCGCCCCCGAAAGCCCCCCATCGCCCCCCATCACCCCCCATCGCCCCCCATCGCCCCCGCATCGCCCCCGCATCGCCCCCCATCACCCCCCATCGCCCGACAACGTCCCCCACCACCCCCCACCGTCCACCATCGCGACCACTTCGCGACCACTTCGCGACCACTTTGCAACCACTTCGGGACCACTTCGCAACCACGTCGCAACCACGTCGCGACCACTTCGCGACCACTTCGCGACCACTTTGCAACCACTTCGCGACCACTTCGCGACCACTATGCGACCACCTCGCGACCACTTCGCAACCACTTCACGACCACTTCGCGACCATGTCGCGACCTCTTCGCGACCACTTCGCGACCATTTCGCGACCACCTCGCGACCACTACGCGACCACTTCGCCATTACTTCGGGACCACTTCGCGACCGCCCCCCATTGCCCCTTATCAACCCCCATCGCCCCCCATCGCCCCCCATCCCCCCTCATCGCCTCCCCCATCGCCCTTCACCTCGCCCCCCCCTCGCCCTCCAAGCGCCCCCCCACGCCCCCCTTGACCCCCCCCATCGCCCCCCAACGCCCCCCACCGCCCCCCATCGCTCCCCATCACCCCCAATTGCCCCCCATTCCCCCCATTCATCCCCCATCGCCCCCGATCGCCCCCCATCGCCCCCCATTGCCCCCCATTGCCCCAGTCGCCCCCCATTGCCCCCCATCGCCCCCCATCACCCCCCATCATCCCCGGTCCCCCCCTCGCCCCCCATCGCTCTGCATCGCCCCCCATCGCCCCCCATCGCCCCTTATCGCCCCCCCTCGCCCCGCTTCGCTCCCCATTGGCCCCCCTCGCCCCCCCTCGCCCTCCATCGCCCCCCATCGCACCCCCTCGCCCCCCCTCGCACCCTCTCGCACCCCGTCGCCCCCCATCGCCCCCCATGGCCCCCCATCAGCCTGCATCGCCCCCCCATCGCCCTCCATCGCCCCGCATCACCCCGCATCGCCCCCCCTTGCCCCCCATTTCCCCCCATCGCACCCCATCGCCCCCCCTCGCCCCCCCTTGCCCCCCGCCGCCCCCCATGGCCCCCATCCCCCCTTCTCGCCCCCCATCGCCCCCCATCGCACCCCATCGCCCCCCGTCGCCCCCCCTCGCCCCCCATCGGCCCCCCATCGCCCCCCATCGCCCTCCATTGCCCCCCAATTGCCCCGCCATTGCCCCCGATTGCCTCCCCTCGCCCCCCGTCGCCCCGCATCGCCCCCGCATCGCCCCCCTCGCCCCGCATCGCCCCGCATCGCCGCCCACCGCCCCCCATCGCCCCCCATCCCCCATTGCCCCCCCTCGCCCCCCAACGCCCCCCATTGCCCCCCATCGCCTCCCATCGCCCCCCATCGCCCCCAATCGCCCCCCGTCGCCCCCCATCGCCCCCCATCGCCCCTAATCGCTCCCCATCGCCCCCCATCACCCCCCATCCCCCCTCATCGCCCCCCCCATCAGCCTGCATCGCCCCCCCCTCGCCCTCCAAGCGCCCCCCAACGCGCCCCTTGACCCCCCCCATCGCCCCCCAAAAGCCCCCAACCGCCCCCCATCGCTCCCCATCGCCCCCCATCGCCCCCCATTCCCCCAACTCGCCCCCCATCGCCCCCCATTGCCCCCAGTCGCCCCCCATTGCCCCCCATTGCCCCCCATCGCCCCCCATCATCCCCGATCGCCCCCCCTCGCCCCCCATCGCTCCCCATTGCCCCCCATCGCCCCCCCATCGCCCCTTATCGCCCCCCTCGCCCCGCTTCGCGCCCCATCGCCCCCCCTCGCCCCCGCTCGCCCCCCATCGCCCCCCATCGCCCCCCATCGCCCCTCATGGCCCCCCATCGCCCCCGAAAGCCCCCCATCGCCCCCCATCACCCCCCATCGCCCCCCATCGCCCCTGCATCGCCCCCGCATCGCCCCCCATCACCCCCCATCGCCCGACAACGTCCCCCACCGCCCCCCACCGTCCACCATCGCGACCACTTCGGGACCACTTCGCGACCACTTCGCGAACACTTCGCGACCACTTCGCGACCACTTCGCGACCACCTTGCGACCTCTTCGCGACCACTTCGCGACCACTTTGCAACCACTTCGCGACCACTTCGCAACCACGTCGCAACCACGTCGCAACCACATCGCGACCACTACGCGACCACTTCGCGACCACTTCCCGACCACTTCGCGACCACTTCCCGACCACTTCGCGACCACTTCGCGACCACTTCGCGACCACTTCGCGACCACTTCGCGACCACTTTGCAACCACGTCGCCACCACATCGCGACCACTTCGCGACCACTTCGCGACCACTTTGCGACCACTTCCCGACCACTTGGCGACCACTTCGCGACCACTTCCCGACCACTTCGCGACCACTTCGCGACCACTTCGCGACCACTTCGCGACCACTTCGCAACCACTTGGCCACCACCTCGCGACCACTTGGCGACCATTTCGCGACCACTTCGCGACCACTTTGCGACCACGTCGCGACCACTTCGCGACCATTTCGCGACCATCTCGCGACCACTACGCGACCACTTCGCCATTACTTCGGGACCACTTCGCGACCGCCCCCCATGGCCCCTTATCAACCCCCATCGCCCCCCATCGCCCCCCATCCCCCCTCATCGCCTCCCCCATCGCCCTTCACCTCGCCCCCCCCTCGCCCTCCAAGCGCCCCCCCACGCCCCCCTTGACCCTCCCCATCGCCCCCCAACGCCCCCCACCGCCCCCCATCGCTCCCCATCGCCCCCAATTGCCCCCCGTTCCCCCCACTCATCCCCCATCGCCCCCAATCGCCCCCCATCGCCCCGCATTGCCCCCCATTGCCCCAGTCGCCCCCCATTGCCCCCCATTGCCCCCCATCGCCCCCCATCATCCCCGGTTCCCCCCTCGCCCCCCATCGCTCTGCATCGCCCCCCATCGCCCCCCATCGCCCCTTATCGCACCCCCTCGCCCCGCTTCGCTCCCCATTGGCCCCCCTCGCCCCCCCTCGCCCTCCATCGCCCCCCATCGCACCCCCTCGCCCCCCCTCGCACCCTCTCGCACCCCGTCGCCCCCCATCGCCCCCCATCGCCCCCCATCAGCCTGCATCGCCCCCCCATCGCCCTCCATCGCCCCGCATCACCCCGCATCGCCCCCCCTTGCCCCCCATTTCCCCCCATCGCACCCCATCGCCCCCCCTCGCCCCCCCTTGCCCCCCGCCGCCCCCCATGGCCCCCCATCCCCCCTTCTCGCCAACCATCGCCCCCCCTCGCACCCCATCGCCCCCCGTCGCCCCCCCTCGCCCCCCATCGCCCCCCCATCGCCCCCCATCGCCCTCCATTGCCCCCCAATTGCCCCGCCATTGCCCCGGATTGCCTCCCCTCGCCCCCCGTCGCCCCGCATCGCCCCCGCATTGCCCCCCCTCGCCCCGCATCGCCCCGCATCGCCGCCCACCGCCCCCCATCCCCCATTGTCCCCCTTCGCCCCCCAACGCCCCCCATTGCCCCCCATCGCCTCCCATCGCCCCCCATCGCCCCCAATCGCCCCCCGTCGCCCCCCATCGCCCCCCATCGCCCCCCATCGCCCCTAATCGCTCCCCATCGCCCCCCATCACCCCCCATCCCCCCTCATCGCCCCCCCCATCAGCCTGCATCGCCCCCCCCTCGCCCTCCAAGCGCCCCCCAACGCGCCCCTTGACCCCCCCCATCGCCCCCCAAAAGCCCCCAACCGTCCCCCATCGCTCCCCATCGCCCCCCATCGCCCCCCATTCCCCCAACTCGCCCCCCATCGCCCCCCATTGCCCCCAGTCGCCCCCCATTGCCCCCCATTGCCCCCCATCGCCCCCCATCATCCCCAATCGCCCCCCCTCGCCCCCCATCCCTCCCCATTGCCCCCCATCGCCCCCCATCGCCCCTTATCGACCCCCCCCGCCCCGCTTCGCGCCCCATCGCCCCCCCTCGCCCCCGCTCGCCCCCCATCGCCCCCCATCGCCCCTCATGGCCCCCCATCGCCCCCGAAAGCCCCCCATCGCCCCCCATCACCCCCCATCGCCCCCCATCGCCCCCGCATGGCCCCCGCATCGCCCCCCATCACCCCCCATCGCCCGACAACGTCCCCCACCGCCCCCCACCGTCCACCATCGCGACCACTTCGGGACCACTTCGCGACCACTTCGCGAACACTTCGCGACCACTTCGCGACCACTTCGCGACCACCTTGCGACCTCTTCGCGACCACTTCGCGACCACTTTGCAACCACTTTGCGACCACTTCGCAACCACGTCGCAACCACGTCGCGACCACATCGCGACCACTACGCGACCACTTCGCGACCACTTCCCGACCACTTCGCGACCACTTCCCGACCACTTCGCGACCACTTCGCGACCACTTCGCAACCACTTCGCGACCACTTCGCGACCACTTCGCGACCACTTCGCGACCACTTCGCGACCACTTCGCGACCACTTTGCAACCACGTCGCCACCACATCGCGACCACTTCGCAACCACTTCGCGACCACTTCGCGACCACTTCGCGACCACTTCGCGACCACTTCGCGACCACTTCGCGACCACTTTGCAACCACGTCGCCACCACATCGCGAGCACTTCGCAACCACTTCGCGACCACTTCGCGACCACTTCCCGACCACTTCGCGACCACTTCGCGACCACTTCGCGACCACTTCGCGACCACTTCGCGACCACTTCGCGACCACTTCGCGACCACTTCGCCACCTCTTCACCACCTCTTCGCGACCACTTCGCGACCACTTCCCGACCACTTCGCGACCACTTCGCGACCACTTCGCGACCACTTCGCGACCACTTCGCAACCACTTCGCGACCACCTCGCGACCACTTCGCGACCATTTCGCGACCACTTCGCGACCACTTTGCGACCACGTCGCGACCACTTCGCGACCATTTCGCGACCACCTCGCGACCACTACGCGACCACTTCGCCATTAATTCGGGACCACTTCGCGACCGCCCCCCATTGCCCCTTATCAACCCCCATCGCCCCCCATCGCCCCCCATCCCCCCTCATCGCCTCCCCCATCGCCCTTCACCTCGCCCCCCCCTCGCCCTCCAAGCGCCCCCCCACGCCCCCCTTGACCCCCCCCATCGCCCCCCAACGCCCCCCACCGCCCCCCATCGCTCCCCATCGCCCCCAATTGCCCCCCGTTCCCCCCACTCATCCCCCATCGCCCCCGATCGCCCCCCATCGCCCCGCATTGCCCCCCATTGCCCCAGTCGCCCCCCATTGCCCCCCATTGCCCCCCATCGCCCCCCATCATCCCCGGTTCCCCCCTCGCCCCCCATCGCTCTGCATCGCCCCCCATCGCCCCCCATCGCCCCTTATCGCCCCCCCTCGCCCCGCTTCGCTCCCCATTGGCCCCCCTCGCCCCCCCTCGCCCTCCATCGCCCCCCATCGCACCCCCTCGCCCCCCCTCGCACCCTCTCGCACCCCGTCGCCCCCCATCGCCCCCCATCGCCCCCCATCAGCCTGCATCGCCCCCCCATCGCCCTCCATCGCCCCGCATCACCCCGCATCGCCCCCCCTTGCCCCCCATTTCCCCCCATCGCACCCCATCGCCCCCCCTCGCCCCCCCTTGCCCCCCGCCGCCCCCCATGGCCCCCCGTCCCCCCTTCTCGCCCCCCATCGCCCCCCATCGCACCCCATCGCCCCCCGTCGCCCCCCCTCGCCCCCCATCGCCCCCCCATCGCCCCCCATCGCCCTCCATTGCCCCCCAATTGCCCCGCCATTGCCCCCGATTGCCTCCCCTCGCCCCCCGTCGCCCCGCATCGCCCCCGCATCGCCCCCCCTCGCCCCGCATCGCCCCGCATCGCCGCCCACCGCCCCCCATCGCCCCCCATCCCCCATTGCCCCCCCTCGCCCCCCAACGCCCCCCATTGCCCCCCATCGCCTCCCATCGCCCCCCATGGCCCCCCATCGCCCCCCGTTGCCCCCCATCGCCCCCCATCGCCCCCCATCGCCCCTAATCGCCCCCCATCGCCCCCCATCACCCCCCATCCCCCCTCATCGCCCCCCTCATCGCCCTTCACCTCGCCCCCCCCTTGCCCTCCAAGCGCCCCCCAACGCCCCCCTTGACCCCCCCCATCGCCCCCATAGAGCCCCCAACCGCCCCCCATCGCTCCCCATCGCCCCTCATCGCCCCCCATTGCCCCCAGTCGCCCCCCATCGCCCCCCATTGCCCCCCATTGCCCCCAGTCGCCCCCCATTGCCCCCCATTGCCCCCCATCGCCCCCCATCATCCCCGATCGCCCCCCCTCGCCCCCCATCGCTCCCCATCGCCCCCCATCGCCCCCCATCGCCCCTTATCGCCCCCCCTCGCCCCGCTTCGCGCCCCATCGCCCCCCCTCGCCCCCCCTCGCCCCCCATCGCCCCCCATTGCCCCCGATCGCCCCCCCTCGCCCCCCATCGCCCCCCCATCGCCCCTCATGGCCCCCCATCGCCCCCGAAAGCCCCCCATCGCCCCCCATCACCCCCCATCGCCCCCCAACGCCCTCGCATCGCCCCCGCATCGCCCCCCATCACCCCCCATCGCCCGACAACGTCCCCCACCGCCCCCCACCGTCCACCATCGCGACCACTTCACGACCACTTCGCGACCACTTTGCAACCACTTCGGGACCACTTCGCAACCACGTCGCAACCACGTCGCGACCACATCGCGACCACTTCGCGACCACTTCGCGACCACTTCGCGACCACTTTGCGACCACTTCGCGACCACTTCCCGACCACTTCGCGACCACTTTGCAACCACTTCGCGACCACTTCGCGACCACTTTGCGACCACTTCGCGACCACTTCGCAACCACTTCGCGACCACTTCGCGACCACGTCGCGACCACGTCGCGACCTCTTCGCGACCACTTCGCGACCATTTCGCGACCACCTCGCGACCACTACGCGACCACTTCGCCATTACTTCGGGACCACTTCGCGACCGCCCCCCATTGCCCCTTATCAACCCCCATCGCCCCCCATCGCCCCCCATCCCCCCTCATCGCCTCCCCCATCGCCCTTCACCTCGCCCCCCCCTCGCCCTCCAAGCGCCCCCCTAACGCCCCCCTTGACCCCCCCCATCGCCCCCCAACGCCCCCCACCGCCCCCCATCGCTCCCCATCGCCCCCAATTGCCCCCCATTCCCCCCACTCATCCCCCATCGCCCCCGATCGCCCCCCATCGCCCCCCATTGCCCCCCATTGCCCCAGTCGCCCCCCATTGCCCCCCATTGCCCCCCATCACCCCCCATCATCCCCGGTCCCCCCCTCGCCCCCCATCGCTCTGCATCGCCCCCCATTGCCCCCCATCGCCCCTTATCGCCCCCCCTCGCCCCGCTTCGCTCCCCATTGGCCCCCCACGCCCCCCCTCGCCCTCCATCGCCCCCCATCGCACCCCCTCGCCCCCCCTCGCACCCTCTCGTACCCCGTCGCCCCCCATCGCCCCCCATGGCCCCCCATCAGCCTGCATCGCCCCCCCATCGCCCTCCATTGCCCCGCATCACCCCGCATCGCCCCCCCTTGCCCCCCATTTCCCCCCATCGCACCCCATCGCCCCCCCTCGCCCCCCCTTGCCCCCCACCGCCCCCCATGACCCCCATCGCCCCTTCTCGCCCCCCATCGCCCCCCATCGCACCCCATCGCCCCCCGTCGCCCCCCCTCGCCCCCCATCGCCCCCCAATCGCCCCCCATCGCCCTCCATTGCCCCCCAATTGCCCCGCCATTGCCCCTGATTGCCTCCCCTCGCCCCCCGTCGCCCCGCATCGCCCCCGCATCGCCCCCCCTCGCCCCGCATCGCCCCGCATCGCCGCCCACCGCCCCCCATCGCCCCCCATCCCCCATTGCCCCCCCTCGCCCCCCAACGCCCCCCATTGCCCCCCATCGCCTCCCATCGCCCCCCATCGCCCCCAATCGCCCCCCGTCGCCCCCCATCGCCCCCCATCGCCCCCTATCGCCCCCCATCGCCCCCAATCGCCCCCCATCGCCCCCCATCACCCCCCATCCCCCCTCATCGCCCCCCCCATCAGCCTGCATCGCCCCCCCCTCGCCGTCCAAGCGCCCCCCAACGCGCCCCTTGACCCCCCCCATCGCCCCCCAAAAGCCCCCAACCGCCCCCCATCGCTCCCCATCGCCCCCCATCGCCCCCCATTCCCCAAACTCGCCCCCCATCGCCCCCCATTGCCCCCCATTGCCCCCAGTCGCCCCCCATTGCCCCCCATTGCCCCCCATCGCCCCCCATCATCCCCGATCGCCCCCCCTCGCCCCCCATCGCTCCCCATTGCCCCCCATCGCCCCCCATCGCCCCTTATCGCCCCCCCTCGCCCCGCTTCGCGCCCCATCGCCCCCCCTCGCCCCCGCTCGCCCCCCATCGCCCCCCATCGCCCCCCCTCGCCCCTCATGGCCCCCCATCGCCCCCGAAAGCCCCCCATCGCCCCCCATCACCCCCCATCGCCTCCCATCGCCCCCGCATCGCCCCCGCATCGCCCCCCATCACCCCCCATCGCCCGACAACGTCCCCCACCGCCCCCCACCGTCCACCATCGCGACCACTTCGGGACCACTTCGCGACCACTTCGCGAACACTTCGCGACCACTTCGCGACCACTTCGCGACCACCTTGCGACCTCTTCGCGACCACTTCGCGACCATTTTGCAACCACTTCGCGACCACTTCGCAAGCACGTCACAACCACTTCGCGACCACTTCGCGACCACTTCGCGACCACTTCGCGACCACTTCGCGACCACTTCGCGACCACTTCGCGACCACTTTGCAACCACGTCGCCACCACTTCGCGACCACTTCGCGACCACTTCGCGACCACTTCGCGACCACTTCCCGACCACTTGGCGACTACTTCGCGACCACTTCGCGACCACTTCGCGACCACTTCGCGACCCGCCACCTCTTCACCACCTCTTCGCGACCACCTCGCGACCACTTCCCGACCACTTCGCGACCACTTCGCGACCACTTCCCGACCACTTCGCGACCACTTCGCGACCACTTCGCGACCACTTCGCGACCACTTCGCAACCACTTCGCGACCACCTCGCGACCACTTCGCGACCATTTCGCGACCACTTCGCGACCACTTTGCGACCACGTCGCGACCACTTCGCGACCATTTCGCGACCACCTCGCGACCACTTCGCGACCACTTCGCCATTACTTCGGGACCACTTCGCGACCGCCCCCCATTGCCCCTTATCAACCCCCATCGCCCCCCATCGCCCCCCATCCCCCCTCATCGCCTCCCCCATCGCCCTTCACCTCGCCCCCCCCTCGCCCTCCAAGCGCCCCCCCACGCCCCCCTTGACCCCCCCCATCGCCCCCCAACGCCCCCCACCGCCCCCCATCGCTCCCCATCGCCCCCAATTGCCCCCCATTCCCCCCACTCATCCACCATCGCCCCCGATCGCCCCCCATCGCCCCCCATTGCCCCCCATTGCCCCAGTCGCCCCCCATTGCCCCCCATTGCCCCCCATCGCCCCCCATCATCCCCGGTTCCCCCCTCGCCCCCCATCGCTCTGCATCGCCCCCCATCGCCCCCCATCGCCCCTTATCGCCCCCCCTCGCCCCGCTTCGCTCCCCATTGGCCCCCCTCGCCCCCCCTCGCCCTCCATCGCCCCCCATCGCACCCCCTCGCCCCCCCTCGCACCCTCTCGCACCCCGTCGCCCCCCATCGCCCCCCATCGCCCCCCATCAGCCTGCATCGCCCCCCCATCGCCCTCCATCGCCCCGCATCACCCCGCATCGCCCCCCCTTGCCCCCCATTTCCCCCCATCGCACCCCATCGCCCCCCCTCGCCCCCCCTTGCCCCCCGCCGCCCCCAATGACCCCCATCCCCCCTTCTCGCCCCCCATCGCCCCCCATCGCACCCCATCGCCCCCCGTCGCCCCCCCTCGCCACCCATCGCCCCCCCATCGCCCCCCATCGCCCTCCATTGCCCCCCAATTGCCCCGCCATTGCCCCCGATTGCCTCCCCTCGCCCCCCGTCGCCCCGCATCGCCCCCGCATCGCCCCCCCTCGCCCCGCATCGCCCCGCATCGCCGCCCACCGCCCCCCATCGCCCCCCATCCCCCATTGCCCCCCCTCGCCCCCCAACGCCCCCCATTGCCCCCCATCGCCTCCCATCGCCCCCCATGGCCCCCCACCGCCCCCCGTCGCCCCCCATCGCCCCCCATCGCCCCCCATCGCCCCCCATCGCCCCTAATCGCCCCCCATCGCCCCCCATCACCCCCCATCCCCCCTCATCGCCCCCCTCATCGCCCTTCACCCCGCCCCCCCCTCGCCCTCCAAGCGCCCCCCAACGCCCCCCTTGACCCCCCCCATCGCCCCCCAAGAGCCCCCAACCGCCCCCCATCGCTCCCCATCGCCCCTCATCGCCCCTCATTCCCCCCACTTGCCCCCCATCGCCCCCCATTGCCCCCCATTGCCCCCAGTCGCCCCCCATTGCCCCCCATTGCCCCCCATCGCCCCCCATCATCCCCGATCGCCCCCCCTCGCCCCCCATCGCTCCCCATCGCCCCCCATCGCCCACCATCGCCCCTTATCGCCCCCCCTCGCCCCGCTTCGCGCCCCATCGCCCCCCCTCGCCCCCCATCGCCCCCCATTGCCCCCGATCGCCCCCCCTCGCCCCCCATCGCCCCCCCATCGCCCCTCATGGCCCCCCATCGCCCCAGAAAGCCCCCCATCGCCCCCCATCACCCCCATCGCCCCCCATCGCCCCCGCATCGCCCCCGCATCGCCCCCCATCACCCCCCATCGCCCAACAACGTCCCCCACCGCCCCCCACCGTCCACCATCGCGACCACTTCACGACCACTTCGCGACCACTTTGCAACCACTTCGGGACCACTTCGCAACCACGTCGCAACCACGTCGCGACCACATCGCGACCACTTCGCGACCACTACGCGACTACTTCGCCATTACTTCGGGACCACTTCGCGACCGCCCCCCATTGCCCCTTATCAACCCCCATCGCCCCCCATCACCCCCCATCCCCCCTCATCGCCCCCCTCATCGCCCTTCACCTCGCCCCCCCCTCGCCCTCCAAGCGCCCCCCAACGCCCCCCTTGACCCCCCCCATCGCCCCCAAAAGCCCCCAACCCCCCCCCATCGCTCCCCATCGCCCCCCATCGCCCCCCGTTCCCCCCACTCGCCCCCCATCGCCCCCCATTGCCCCCCATTGCCCCCAGTCGCCCCCCATTGCCCCCCATTGCCCCCATCGCCCCCCATCATCCCCGATCGCCCCCCCTCGCCCCCCATCGCTCCCCATCGCCCCCCATCGCCCCCCATCACCCCTTATCGCCCCCCCTCGCCCCGCTTCGCGCCCCATTGCCCCCCCTCGCCCCCCCTCGCCCCCCATCGCCCCCCATTGCCCCCGATCGGCCCCCCTCGCCCCCCATCGCCCCCCATCGCCCCTCATGGCCCCCCATGGACCCCGAAAGCCCCCCATCGCCCCCCATCACCCCCCATCGCCCCTCATCGCCCCCGCATCGCCCCCGCATCGCCCCCCATCACCCCCCATCGCCCGACAAAGTCCCCCACCGCCCCCCACCGTCCACCATCGCGACCACTTCGCGACCACTTCGCGACCACTTCGCGAACACTTCGCGACCACTTCGCGACCACTTCGCGACCACTTTGCGACCTCTTCGCGACCACTTCGCGACCACTTCGCGACCCCTTCGCGACCCCTTCACGACCAGTTTTGCGACCACTTTGCAACCACTCCGGGACCACTTCGCAACCACGTCTCAACCACGTTGCGACCACATCGCGACCACTTCGCGACCACTTCGCGACCACTTCGCGACCACTTCGCGACCACTTCGCGACCACTTTGCGACCACTTCGCGACCACTTTGCGACCACGTCGCGACCACTTCGCAACCACTTCGCGACCACTTCGCGACCACGTCGCGACCACGTCGCGACCTCTTCGCGACCACTTCGCGACCATTTCGCGACCACTTCGCGACCACTTCGCGACCACTTCGCCATTACTTTGGGACCACTTCGCGACCACTTCGCGACTACCCCCCATTGCCCCTTATCAACCCCCATCGCCCCCGTTCGCCCCCCATCCCCCCTCATCGCCTCCCCCATCGCCCTTCACCTCGCCCCCCCCTCGCCCTCCAAGCGCCCCCCCACGCCTCCATTGACCCCCCCCATCGCCCCCCAACGCCCCCCACCGCCCCCCATCGCTCCCCATCGCCCCCAATTGCTCCCCATTCCCCCCACTCATCCCCCATCACCCCCAATCGCCCCCCATCGCCCCCCATTGCCCCCCATTGCCCCAGTCGCCCCCCATTGTCCCCCCTCGCCCCCCATCGCTCTGCATCGCCCCCCATCGCCCCCCATCGCCCCTTATCGCCCCCCCTCGCCCCGCTTCGCTCCCCATTGGCCGCCCTCGCCCCCCTCGCCCTGCATCGCCCCCCATCGCACCCCCTTGCCCCCCCTCGCACCCTCTCGCACCCCGTCGCCCCCCATCGCCCCCCATCGCCCCCCATCAGCCTGCATCGCCCCCCCATTGCCCTCCATCGCCCCGCATCACCCCGCATCGCCCCCCCTTGCCCCCCATTTCCCCCCATCGCACCCCATCGCCCCCCCTCGCCCCCCTTGCCCCCCGCCGCCCCCAATGACCCCCATCCCCCCTTCTCGCCCCCCATCGCCCCCCATCGCACCCCATCGCCCCCCGTCGCCCCCCCTCGCCCCCCATCGCCCCCCCATCGCCCCCCATCGCCCTCCATTGCCCCCCAATTGCCCCGCCATTGCCCCTGATTGCCTCCCCTCGCCCCCCGTCGCCCCGCATCGCCCCCGCATCGCCCCCCCTCGCCCCGCATCGCCCCGCATCGCCGCCCACCGCCCCCCATCGCCCCCCATCCCCCATTGCCCCCCCTCGCCCCCCAACGCCCCCCATTGCCCCCCATCGCCTCCCATCGCCCCCCATCGCCCCCCATCGCCCCCCGTCGCCCCCCATCGCCCCCCATCGCCCCCCATCACCCCCCGTCGCCCCTAATCGCCCCCCATCGCCCCCCATCACCCCCCATCCCCCCTCATCGCCGCCCTCATCGCCCTTCACCTCGCCCCCCCCTCGCCCTCCAAGCGCCCCCCAACGCCCCCCTTGACCCCCCCCATCGCCCCCCAAAAGCCCCCAACCGCCCCCCATCGCTCCCCATCGCCCCTCATCGCCCCCCATTCCCCCCACTCGCCCCCCATCGCCCCCCATTGCCCCAAGTCGCCCCCCATTGCCCCCCATTGCCCCCCATCGCCCCCCATCATCCCCGATCGCCCCCCCTCGCCCCCCATCGCTCCCCATCGCCCCCCATCGCCCCCCATCGCCCCTTATCGCCCCCCCTCGCCCCGCTTCGCGCCCCATCGCCCCCCCTCGCCCCCCCTCGCCCCCCATCGCCCCCCATTGCCCCCGATCGCCCCCCCTCGCCCCCCATCGCCCCCCATCGCCCCTCATGGCCCCCCATCGCCCCCGGAAGCCCCCCATCGCCCCCCATCACCCCCCATCGCCCCCCATCGCCCCCGCATCGCCCCCGCATCGCCCCCCATCACCCCCCATCGCCCGACAACGTCCCCCACCGCCCCCCACCGTCCACCATCGCGACCACTTCGCGACCACTTCGCGACCACTTTGCAACCACTTCGGGACCACTTCGCAACCACGTCGCAGCCACGTCGCGACCACTTCGCGACCACTTCGCGACCACTTTGCAACCACTTCGCGACCACTTCGCGACCACTTTGCAACCACCTCGCGACCACTTCGCAACCACTTCGCGACCACTTCGCGACCATGTCGCGACCTCTTCGCGACCACTTCGCGACCATTTCGCGACCACCTCGCGACCACTACGCGACCACTTCGCCATTACTTCGGGACCACTTCGCGACCGCCCCCCATTGCCCCTTATCAACCCCCATCGCCCCCCATCGCCCCCCATCCCCCCTCATCGCCTCCCCCATCGCCCTTCACCTCGCCCCCCCTCGCCCTCCAAGCGCCCCCCCACGCCCCCCTTGACCCCCCCCATCGCCCCCCAACGCCCCCCACCGCCCCCCATCGCTCCCCATCGCCCCCAATTGCCCCCCATTCCCCCCATTCATCCCCCATCGCCCCCGATCGCCCCCCATCGCCCCCTATTGCCCCCCATTGCCCCAGTCGCCCCCCATTGCCCCCCATTGCCCCCCATCACCCCCCATCATCCCCGGTCCCCCCCTCGCCCCCCATCGCTCTGCATCGCCCCCCATCGCCCCCCATCGCCCCTTATCGCCCCCCCTCGCCCCGCTTCGCTCCCCATTGGCCGCCCTCGCCCCCCCTCGCCCTCCATCGCCCCCCGTCGCACCCCCTCGCCCCCCCTCGCACCCTCTCGCACCCCGTCGCCCCCCATCGCCCCCCATGGCCCCCCATCAGCCTGCATCGCCCCCCCATCGCCCTCCATCGCCCCGCATCACCCCGCATCGCCCCCCCCTTGCCCCCCATTTCCCCCCATCGCACCCCATCGCCCCCCCTCGCCCCCCCTTGCCCCCCGCCGCCCCCCATGGCCCCCCATCCCCCCTTCTCGCCCCCCATCGCCCCCCATCGCACCCCATCGCCCCCCGTCGCCCCCCCTCGCCCCCCATCGCCCCCCATCGCCCTCCATTGCCCCCCAATTGCCCCGCCATTGCCCCCGATTGCCTCCCCTCGCCCCCCGTCGCCCCGCATCGCCCCCCCTCGCCCCGCATCGCCCCGCATCGCCGCCCACCGCCCCCCATCGCCCCCCATCCCCCATTGCCCCCCCTCGCCCCCCAACGCCCCCCATTGCCCCCCATCGCCTCCCATCGCCCCCCATCGCCCCCAATCGCCCCCCGTCGCCCCCCATCGCCCCCCATCACCCCCCATCGCCCCTAATCGCTCCCCATCGCCCCCCATCACCCCCCATCCCCCCTCATCGCCCCCCCCATCAGCCTGCATCGCCCCCCCCTCGCCCTCCAAGCGCCCCCCAACGCGCCCCTTGACCCCCCCCATCGCCCCCCAAAAGCCCCCAACCGCCCCCCATCGCTCCCCATCGCCCCCCATCGCCCCCCATTCCCCCAACTCGCCCCCCATCGCCCCCCATTGCCCCCAGTCGCCCCCCATTGCCCCCCATTGCCCCCCATCGCCCCCCATCATCCCCGATCGCCCCCCCTCGCCCCCCATCGCTCCCCATTGCCCCCCATCGCCCCCCATCGCCCCTTATTGCCCCCCTCGCCCCGCTTCGCGCCCCATCGCCCCCCCTCGCCCCCGCTCGCCCCCCATCGCCCCCCATCGCCCCCCATCGCCCCTCATGGCCCCCCATCGCCCCCGAAAGCCCCCCATCGCCCCCCATCACCCCCCATCGCCCCCCATCGCCCCCGCATCGCCCCCGCATCGCCCCCCATCACCCCCCATCGCCCGACAACGTCCCCCACCGCCCCCCACCGTCCAGCATCGCGACCACTTCGGGACCACTTCGCGACCACTTCGCGAACACTTCGCGACCACTTCGCGACCACTTCGCGACCACTTCGCAACCACTTCGCGACCACTTCGCAACCACGTCGCAACCACATCGCGACCACATCGCGACCACTACGCGACCACTTCGTGACCACTTCCCGACCACCTTGCGACCTCTTCGCGACCACTTCGCGACCACTTTGCAACCACTTCGCGACCACTTCGCAACCACGTCGCAACCACGTCGCGACCACATCGCGACCACTACGACACCACTTCGCGACCACTTCCCGACCATTTCGCGACCACTTCGCGACCACTTCGCGACCACTTCGCGACCACTTCGCGACCACTTCGCGACCACTTCGCGACCACTTTGCAACCACGTCGCCACCACATCGCGACCACTTGGCGACCACTTCGCGACCACTTCGCGACCACTTCCCGACCACTTGGCGACCACTTCGCGACCACTTCGCGACCACTTCGCGACCACTTCGCGACCACTTCGCGACCACTTCGCGACCACTTCGCCACCTCTTCACCACCTCTTCGCGACCACCTCGCGACCACTTCCCGACCACTTCGCGACCACTTCGCGACCACTTCCCGACCACTTCGCGACCACTTCGCGACCACTTCGCGACCACTTCGCGACCACTTCGCAACCACTTCGGGACCACCTCGCGACCACTTCGCGACCATTTCGCGACCACTTCGCGACCACTTTGCGACCACGTCGCGACCACTTCGCGACCATTTCGCGACCACCTCGCGACCACTACGCGACCACTTCGCCATTACTTCGGGACCACTTCGCGACCGCCCCCCATTGCCCCTTATCAACCCCCATCGCCCCCCATCGCCCCCCATCCCCCCTCATCGCCTCCCCCATCGCCCTTCACCTCGCCCCCCCCTCGCCCTCCAAGCGCCCCCCCACGCCCCCCTTGACCCCCCCCATCGCCCCCCAACGCCCCCCACCGCCCCCCATCGCTCCCCATCGCCCCCAATTGCCCCCCGTTCCCCCCACTCATCCCCCATCGCCCCCGATCGCCCCCCATCGCCCCGCATTGCCCCCCATTGCCCCAGTCGCCCCCCATTGCCCCCCATTGCCCCCCATCGCCCCCCATCATCCCCGGTTCCCCCCTCGCCCCCCATCGCTCTGCATCGCCCCCCATCGCCCCCCATCGCCCCTTATCGCCCCCCCTCGCCCCGCTTCGCTCCCCATTGGCCCCCCTCGCCCCCCCTCGCCCTCCATCGCCCCCCATCGCACCCCCTCGCCCCCCCTCGCACCCTCTCGCACCCCGTCGCCCCCCATCGCCCCCCATCGCCCCCCATCAGCCTGCATCGCCCCCCCATCGCCCTCCATCGCCCCGCATCACCCCGCATCGCCCCCCCTTGCCCCCCATTTCCCCCCATCGCACCCCATCGCCCCCCCTCGCCCCCCTTTGCCCCCCGCCGCCCCCCATGGCCCCCCATCCCCCCTTCTCGCCCCCCATCGCCCCCCATCGCACCCCATCGCCCCCCGTCGCCCCCCCTCGCCCCCCATCGCCCCCCCATCGCCCCCCATCGCCCTCCATTGCCCCCCAATTGCCCCGCCATTGCCCCCGATTGCCTCCCCTCGCCCCCCGTCGCCCCGCATCGCCCCCGCATCGCCCCCCCTCGCCCCGCATCGCCCCGCATCGCCGCCCACCGCCCCCCATCGCCCCCCATCACCCCCCGTCGCCCCTAATCGCCCCCCATCGCCCCCCATCACCCCCCATCGCCCCCCATTGCCCCCGATCGCCCCCCCTCGCCCCCCATCGCCCCCCATCGCCCCTCATGGCCCCCCATCGCCCCCGAAAGCCCCCCATCGCCCCCCATCACCCCCCATCGCCCCCCATCGCCCCCGCATCGCCCCCGCATCGCCCCCCATCACCCCCCATCGCCCGACAACGTCCCCCACCGCCCCCCACCGTCCACCATCGCGACCACTTCGCGACCACTTCGCGACCACGTTGCAACCACTTCGCGACCACTTCGCAACCACGTCGCAACCACGTCGCGACCACTTCGCGACCACTTCGCGACCACTTTGCAACCACTTCGCGACCACTTCGCGACCACTTTGCGACCACCTCGCGACCACTTCGCAACCACTTCACGACCACTTCGCGACCATGTCGCGACCTCTTCGCGACCACTTCGCGACCATTTCGCGACCACCTGGCGACCACTACGCGACCACTTCGCCATTACTTCGGGACCACTTCGCGACCGCCCCCCATTGCCCCTTATCAACCCCCATCGCCCCCGATCGCCCCCCATCCCCCCTCATCGCCTCCCCCATCGCCCTTCACCTCGCCCCCCCCTCGCCCTCCAAGCGCCCCCCCACGCCCCCCTTGACCCCCCCCATCGCCCCCCAACGCCCCCCACCGCTCCCCATCGCCCCCAATTGCCCCCCATTCCCCCCATTCATCCCCCATCGCCCCCGATCGCCCCCCATCGCCCCCCATTGCCCCCCATTGCCCCAGTCGCCCCCCATTGCCCCCCATCGCCCCCCATCACCCCCCATCATCCCCGGTCCCCCCCTCGCCCCCCATCGCTCTGCATCGCCCCCCATCGCCCCCCATCGCCCCTTATCGCCCCCCCTCGCCCCGCTTCGCTCCCCATTGGCCCCCCTCGCCCCCCCTCGCCCTCCATCGCCCCCCATCGCACCCCCTTGCCCCCCCTCGCACCCTCTCGCACCCCGTCGCCCCCCATCGCCCCCCATGGCCCCCCATCAGCCTGCATCGCCCCCCCATCGCCCTCCATCGCCCCGCATCACCCCCCATCGCACCCCATCGCCCCCCCTCGCCCCCCCTTGCCCCCCGCCGCCCCCCATGGCCCCCCATCCCCCCTTCTCGCCCCCCATCGCCCTCCATCGCACCCCATCGCCCCCCGTCGCCCCCCCTCGCCCCCCATCGCCCCCCCATCGCCCCCCATCGCCCTCCATTGCCCCCCAATTGCCCCGCCATTGCCCCCGATTGCCTCCCCTCGCCCCCCGTCGCCCCGCATCGCCCCCGCATCGCCCCCCCTCGCCCCGCATCGCCCCGCATCGCCGCCCACCGCCCCCCATCGCCCCCCATCCCCCATTGCCCCCCCTCGCCCCCCAACGCCCCCCATCACCCCCCATCGCCTCCCATCGCCCCCCATCGCCCCCAATCGCCCCCCGTCGCCCCCCATCGCCCCCCATCGCCCCCCATCGCCCCTAATCGCTCCCCATCGCCCCCCATCACCCCCCATCCCCCCTCATCGCCCCCCCCATCAGCCTGCATCGCCCCCCCCTCGCCCTCCAAGCGCCCCCCAACGCGCCCCTTGACCCCCCCCATCGCCCCCCAAAAGCACCCAACCGCCCCCCATCGCTCCCCATCGCCCCCCATCGCCCCCCATTCCCCCAACTCGCGCCCCATCGCCCCCCATTGCCCCCAGTCGCCCCCCATTGCCCCCCATTGCCCCCCATCGCCCCCCATCATCCCCGATCGCCCCCCCTCGCCCCCCATCGCTCCCCATTGCCCCCCATCGCCCCCCATCGCCCCTTATCGCCCCCCCTCGCCCCGCTTCGCGCCCCATCGCCCCCCCTCGCCCCCGCTCGCCCCCCATCGCCCCCCATCGCCCCCCATCGCCCCTCATGGCCCCCCATCGCCCCCGAAAGCCCCCCATCGCCCCCCATCAGCCCCCATCGCCCCCCATGGCCCCCGCATCGCCCCCGCATCGCCCCCCATCACCCCCCATCGCCCGACAACGTCCCCCACCGCCCCCCACCGTCCACCATCGCGACCACTTCGGGACCACTTCGCGACCACTTCGCGAACACTTCGCGACCACTTCGCGACCACTTCGCGACCACTTCGCGACCACTTCGCGACCACTTCGCGACCACTTCGCGACCACTTCGCGACCACTTCGCGACCACTTTGCAACCACGTCGCCACCACATCGCGACCGCTTCGCGACCACTTCGCGACCACTTCGCGACCACTTCCCGACCACTTGGCGACCACTTCGCGACCACTTCGCGACCACTTCGCGACCACTTCGCGACCACTTCGCGACCACTTCGCCACCTCTTCACCACCTCTTCGCGACCACCTCGCGACCACTTCCCGACCACTTCGCGACCACTTCGCGACCACTTCGCGACCACTTCGCGACCACTTCGCAACCACTTCGCCACAACCTCGCGACCACTTCGCGACCATTTCGCGACCACGTCGCGACCACTTCGCGACCATTTCGCGACCACCTCGCGACCACTACGCGACCACTTCGCCATTACTTCGGGACCACTTCGCGACCGCCCCCCATTGCCCCTTATCAACCCCCATCGCCCCCCATCGCCCCCCATCCCCCCTCATCGCCTCCCCCATCGCCCTTCACCTCGCCCCCCCCTCGCCCTCCAAGCGCCCCCCCACGCCCCCCTTGACCCTCCCCATCGCCCCCCAACGCCCCCCACCGCCCCCCATCGCTCCCCATCGCCCCCAATTGCCCCCCGTTCCCCCCACTCATCCCCCATCGCCCCCGATCGCCCCCCATCGCCCCGCATTGCCCCCCATTGCCCCAGTCGCCCCCCATTGCCCCCCATTGCCCCCCATCGCCCCCCATCATCCCCGGTTCCCCCCTCGCCCCCCATCGCTCTGCATCGCCCCCCATCGCCCCCCATCGCCCCTTATCGCCCCCCCTCGCCCCGCTTCGCTCCCCATTGGCCCCCCTCGCCCCCCCTCGCCCTCCATCGCCCCCCATCGCACCCCCTCGCCCCCCCTCGCACCCTCTCGCACCCCGTCGCCCCCCATCGCCCCCCATCGCCCCCCATCAGCCTCCATCGCCCCCCCATCGCCCTCCATCGCCCCGCATCACCCCGCATCGCCCCCCCTTGCCCCCCATTTCCCCCCATCGCACCCCATCGCCCCCCCTCGCCCCCCCTTGCCCCACGCCGCCCCCCATGGCCCCCCATCCCCCCTTCTCGCCCCCCATCGCCCCCCATCGCACCCCATCGCCCCCCGTCGCCCCCCCTCGCCCCCCATCGCCCCCCCATCGCCCCCCATCGCCCTCCATTGCCCCCCAATTGCCCCGCCATTGCCCCCGATTGCCTCCCCTCGCCCCCCGTCGCCCCGCATCGCCCCCGCATCGCCCCCCCTCGCCCCGCATCGCCCCGCATCGCCGCCCACCGCCCCCCATCCCCCATTGCCCCCCTTCGCCCCCCAACGCCCCCCATTGCCCCCCATCGCCTCCCATCGCCCCCCATCGCCCCCAATCGCCCCCCGTCGCCCCCCATCGCCCCCCAACGCCCCCCATCGCCCCTAATCGCTCCCCATCGCCCCCCATCACCCCCCATCCCCCCTCATCGCCCCCCCCATCAGCCTGCATCGCCCCCCCCTCGCCCTCCAAGCGCCCCCCAACGCGCCCCTTGACCCCCCCCATCGCCCCCCAAAAGCCCCCAACCGTCCCCCATCGCTCCCCATCGCCCCCCATCGCCCCCCATTCCCCCAACTCGCCCCCCATCGCCCCCCATTGCCCCCAGTCGCCCCCCATTGCCCCCCATTGCCCCCCATCGCCCCCCATCATCCCCAATCGCCCCCCCTCGCCCCCCATCGCTCCCCATTGCCCCCCATCGCCCCCCATCGCCCCTTATCGCCCCCCCTCGCCCCGCTTCGCGCCCCATCGCCCCCCCTCGCCCCCGCTCGCCCCCCATCGCCCCCCATCGCCCCTCATGGCCCCCCATCGCCCCCGAAAGCCCCCCATCGCCCCCCATCACCCCCCATCGCCCCCCATCGCCCCCGCATCGCCCCCGCATCGCCCCCCATCACCCCCCATCGCCCGACAACATCCCCCACCGCCCCCCACCGTCCACCATCGCGACCACTTCGGGACCACTTCGCGACCACTTCGCGAACACTTCGCGACCACTTCGCGACCACTTCGCGACCACCTTGCGACCTCTTCGCGACCACTTCGCAACCACTTTGCAACCACTTCGCGACCACTTCGCAACCACGTCGCAACCACGTCGCGACCACATCGCGACCACTACGCGACCACTTCGCGACCACTTTCCGACCACTTCGCGACCACTTCCCGACCACTTCGCGACCACTTCGCGACCACTTCGCAACCACTTCGCGACCACTTCGCGACCACTTCGCGACCACTTCGCGACCACTTCGCGACCACTTCGCGACCACTTTGCAACCACGTCGCCACCACATCGCGACCACTTCGCAACCACTTCGCGACCACTTCGCGACCACTTCGCGACCACTTGGCGACCACTTCGCGACCACTTCGCGACCACTTCGCGACCACTTCGCGACCACTTCGCGACCACTTCGCGACCACTTCGCCACCTCTTCACCACCTCTTCGCGACCACTTCGCGACCACTTCCCGACCACTTCGCGACCACTTCGCGACCACTTCGCGACCACTTCGCGACCACTTCGCAACCACTTCGCGACCACCTCGCGACCACTTCGCGACCATTTCGCGACCACTTCGCGACCACTTTGCGACCACGTCGCGACCACTTCGCGACCAGTTCTCGACCACCTCGCGACCACTACGCGACCACTTCGCCATTACTTCGGGACCACTTCGCGACCGCCCCCCATCGCCCCTTATCAACCCCCATCGCCCCCCATCGCCCCCCATCCCCCCTCATCGCCTCCCCCATCGCCCTTCACCTCGCCCCCCCCTCGCCCTCCAAGCGCCCCCCCACGCCCCCCTTGACCCCCCCCATCGCCCCCCAACGCCCCCCACCGCCCCCCATCGCTCCCCATCGCCCCCAATTGCCCCCCGTTCCCCCCACTCATCCCCCATCGCCCCCGATCGCCCCCCATCGCCCCGCATTGCCCCCCATTGCCCCAGTCGCCCCCCATTGCCCCCCATTGCCCCCCATCGCCCCCCATCATCCCCGGTTCCCCCCTCGCCCCCCATCGCTCTGCATCGCCCCCCATCGCCCCCCATCGCCCCTTATCGCCCCCCCTCGCCCCGCTTCGCTCCCCATTGGCCCCGCTCGCCCCCCCTCGCCCTCCATCGCCCCCCATCGCACCCCCTCGCCCCCCCTCGCACCCTCTCGCACCCTGTCGCCCCCCATCGCCCCCCATCGCCCCCCATCAGCCTGCATCGCCCCCCCATCGCCCTCCATCGCCCCGCATCACCCCGCATCGCCCCCCCTTGCCCCCCATTTCCCCCCATCGCACCCCATCGCCCCCCCTCGCCCCCCCTTGCCCCCCGCCGCCCCCCATGGCCCCCCATCCCCCCTTCTCGCCCCCCATCGCCCCCCATCGCACCCCATCGCCCCCCGTCGCCCCCCCTCGCCCCCCATCGCCCCCCCATCGCCCCCCATCGCCCTCCATTGCCCCCCAATTGCCCCGCCATTGCCCCCGATTGCCTCCCCTCGCCCCCCGTCGCCCCGCATCGCCCCCGCATCGCCCCCCCTCGCCCCGCATCGCCCCGCATCGCCGCCCACCGCCCCCCATCGCCCCCCATCCCCCATTGCCCCCCCTCGCCCCCCAACGCCCCCCATTGCCCCCCATCGCCTCCCATCGCCCCCCATGGCCCCCCATCGCCCCCCGTCGCCCCCCATCGCCCCCCATCGCCCCCCATCGCCCCTAATCGCCCCCCATCGCCCCCCATCACCCCGCATCCCCCCTCATCGCCCCCCTCATCGCCCTTCACCTCGCCCCCCCCTTGCCCTCCAAGCGCCCCCCAACGCCCCCCTTGACCCCCCCCATCGCCCCCCAAGAGCCCCCAACCGCCCCCCATCGCTCCCCATCGCCCCTCATCGCCCCCCATTGCCCCCATTCGCCCCCCATCGCCCCCCATTGCCCCCCATTGCCCCCAGTCGCCCCCCATTGCCCCCCATTGCCCCCCATCGCCCCCCATCATCCCCGATCGCCCCCCCTCGCCCCCCATCGCTCCCCATCGCCCCCCATCGCCCCCCATCGCCCCTTATCGCCCCCCCTCGTCCCGCTTCGCGCCCCATCGCCCCCCCTCGCCCCCCCTCGCCCCCCATCGCCCCCCATTGCCCCCGATCGCCCCCCCTCGCCCCCCATCGCCCCCCCATCGCCCCTCATGGCCCCCCATCGCCCCCGAAAGCCCCCCATCGCCCCCCATCACCCCCCATCGCCCCCCATCGCCCCCGCATCGCCCCCGCATCGCCCCCCATCACCCCCCATCGCCCGACAACGTCCCCCACCGCCCCCCACCGTCCACCATCGCGACCACTTCACGACCACTTCGCGACCACTTTGCAACCACTTCGGGACCACTTCGCAACCACGTCGCAACCACGTCGCGACCACTTCGCGACCACTTCGCGACCACTTTGCGACCACTTCGCGACCACTTCGCGACCACTTCGCGACCACTTTGCAACCACTTCGCGACCACTTCGCGACCACTTTGCGACCACTTCGCGACCACTTCGCAACCACTTCGCGACCACTTCGCGACCACGTCGCGACCACGTCGCGACCTCTTCGCGACCACTTCGCGACCATTTCGCGACCACCTCGCGACCACTTCGCGACCACTTCGCCATCACTTCGGGACCACTTCGCGACCGCCCCCCATTGCCCCTTATCAACCCCCATCGCCCCCCATCGCCCCCCATCCCCCCTCATCGCCTCTCCCATCGCCCTTCACCTCGCCCCCCCCTCGCCCTCCAAGCGCCCCCCCACGCCCCACTTGACCCCCCCCATCGCCCCCCAACGCCCCCCACCGCCCTCCATCGCTCCCCATCGCCCCCAATTGCCCCCCATTCCCCCCACTCATCCACCATCGCCCCCGATCGCCCCCCATCGCCCCCCATTGCCCCCCATTGCCCCAGTCGCCCCCCATTGCCCCCCATTGCCCCCCATCGCCCCCCATCATCCCCGGTTCCCCCCTCGCCCCCCATCGCTCTGCATCGCCCCCCATCGCCCCCCATCGCCCCTTATCGCCCCCCCTCGCCCCGCTTCGCTCCCCATTGGCCCCCCTCGCCCCCCCTCGCCCTCCATCGCCCCCCATCGCACCCCCTCGCCCCCCCTCGCACCCTCTCGCACCCCGTCGCCCCCCATCGCCCCCCATCGCCCCCCATCAGCCTGCATCGCCCCCCCATCGCCCTCCATCGCCCCGCATCACCCCGCATCGCCCCCCCTTGCCCCCCATTTCCCCCCATCGCACCCCATCGCCCCCCCTCGCCCCCCCTTGCCCCCCGCCGCCCCCCATGGCCCCCCATCCCCCCTTCTCGCCCCCCATCGCCCCCCATCGCACCCCATCGCCCCCCGTCGCCCCCCGTCGCCCCCCATCGCCCCCCCATCGCCCCCCATCGCCCTCCATTGCCCCCCAATTGCCCCGCCATTGCCCCCGATTGCCTCCCCTCGCCCCCCGTCGCCCCGCATCGCCCCCGCATCGCCCCCCCTCGCCCCGCATCGCCCCGCATCACCGCCCACCGCCCCCCATCGCCCCCCATCCCCCATTGCCCCCCCTCGCCCCCCAACGCCCCCCATTGCCCCCCCTCGCCTCCCATCGCCCCCCATGGCCCCCCACCGCCCCCCGTCGCCCCCCATCGCCCCCCATCGCCCCCCATCGCCCCCCATCGCCCCTAATCGCCCCCCATCGCCCCCCATCACCCCCCATCCCCCCTCATCGCCCCCCTCATCGCCCTTCACCCCGCCCCCCCCTCGCCCTCCAAGCGCCCCCCAACGCCCCCCTTGACCCCCCCCATCGCCCCCCAAGAGCCCCCAACCGCCCCCCATCGCTCCCCATCGCCCCTCATCGCCCCCCATTCCCCCCACTTGCCCCCCATCGCCCCCCATTGCCCCCCATTGCCCCCAGTCGCCCCCCATCATCCCCGATCGCCCCCCCTCGCCCCCCATCGCTCCCCATCGCCCCCCATCGCCCCCCATCGCCCCTTATCGCCCCCCCTCGCCCCGCTTCGCGCCCCATCGCCCCCCCTCGCCCCCCCTCGCCCCCCATCGCCCCCCATTGCCCCCGATCGCCCCCCCTCGCCCCCCATCGCCCCCCCATCGCCCCTCATGGCCCCCCATCGCCCCCGAAAGCCCCCCATCGCCCCCCATCACCCCCCATCGCCCCCCATCGCCCCCGCATCGCCCCCGCATCGCCCCCCATCACCCCCCATCGCCCAACAACGTCCCCCACCGCCCCCCACCGTCCACCATCGCGACCACTTCACGACCACCTCGCGACCACTTTGCAACCACTTCGGGACCACTTCGCAACCACGTCGCAACCACGTCGCGACCACATCGCGACCCCTTCGCGACCACTTCGCAACCACTTCGCGACCACTTCGCGACCACTTCGCGACCACTTCGCGACCACTTCGCGACCACTTTGCAACCACTTCGCGACCACTTCGCGACCACTTTGCGACCACCTCGCGACCACTTCGCAACCACTTCGCGACCACCTCGCGACCACGTCGCGACCACGTCGCGACCTCTTCGTGACCACTTCGCGACCATTTCGCGACCACCTCGCGACCACTACGCGACCACTTCGCCATTACTTCGGGACCACTTCGCGACCGCCCCCCATTGCCCCTTATCAACCCCCATCGCCCCCCATCGCCCCCCATCCCCCCTCATCGCCTCCCCCATCGCGCTTCACCTCGCCCCCCCCTCGCCCTCCAAGCGCCCCCCCACGCCCCCCTTGACCCCCCCCATCGCCCCCCAACGCCCCCCACCGCCCCCCATCGCTCCCCATCGCCCCCAATTGCCCCCCATTCCCCCCACTCATCCCCCATCGCCCCCGATCGCCCCCCATCGCCCCGCATTGCCCCCCATTGCCCCAGTCGCCCCCCATCGCCCCCCATCGCCCCCCATTGCCCCCCATTGCCCCAGTCGCCCCCCATTGCCCCCCATTGCCCCCCATCACCCCCCATCATCCCCGGTCCCCCCCTCGCCCCCCATCGCTCTGCATCGCCCCCCATCGCCCCCCATCGCCCCTTATCGCCCCCCCTCGCCCCGCTTCGCTCCCCATTGGCCCCCCTCGCCCCCCCTCGCCCTCCATCGCCCCCCATCGCACCCCCTCGCCCCCCCTCGCACCCTCTCGCACCCCGTCGCCCCCCATCGCCCCCCATGGCCCCCCATCAGCCTGCATCGCCCCCCCATTGCCCTCCATCGCCCCGCATCACCCCGCATCGCCCCCCCTTGCCCCCCATTTCCCCCCATCGCACCCCATCGCCCCCCATGACCCCCATCGCCCCTTCTCGCCCCCCATCGCCCCCCATCGCACCCCATCGCCCCCCGTCGCCCCCCCTCGCCCCCCATCGCCCCCCAATCGCCCCCCATCGCCCTCCATTGCCCCCCAATTGCCCCGCCATTGCCCCCGATTGCCTCCCCTCGCCCCCCGTCGCCCCGCATCGCCCCCCGCATCGCCCCCCCTCGCCCCGCATCGCCCCGCATCGCCGCCCACCGCTCCCCATCGCCCCCCATCCCCCATTGCCCCCCCTCGCCCCCCAACGCCCCCCATTGCCCCCCATCGCCTCCCATCGCCCCCCATCGCCCCCAATCGCCCCCCGTCGCCCCCCATCGCCCCCCATCGCCCCCCATCGCCCCCCATCGCCCCTAATCGCCCCCCATCGCCCCCCATCACCCCCCATCCCCCCTCATCGCCCCCCCCATCAGCCTGCATCGCCCCCCCCTCCCCCTCCAAGCGCCCCCCAACGCGCCCCTTGACCCCCCCCATCGCCCCCCAAAAGCCCCCAACCGCCCCCCATCGCTCCCCATCGCCCCCCATCGCCCCCCATTCCCCAAACTCGCCCCCCATCGCCCCCCATTGCCCCCCATTGCCCCCAGTCGCCCCCCATTGCCCCTCATTGCCCCCCATCGCCCCCCATCATCCCCGATCGCCCCCCCTCGCCCCCCATTGCTCCCCATTGCCCCCCATCGCCCCCCATCGCCCCTTATCGCCCCCCCTCGCCCCCGCTCGCCCCCCATCGCCCCCCATCGCCCCCCCTCGCCCCTCATGGCCCCCCATCGCCCCCGAAAGCCCCCCATCGCCCCCCATCACCCCCCATCGCCTCCCATCGCCCCCGCATCGCCCCCGCATCGCCCCCCATCACCCCCCATCGCCCGACAACGTCCCCCACCGCGCCCCACCGTCCACCATCGCGACCACTTCGGGACCACTTCGCCACCACTTCGCGAACACTTCGCGACCACTTCACGACCACTTCGCGACCACCTTGCGACCTCTTCGCGACCACTTCGCGACCACTTTGCAACCACTTTGCGACCACTTCGCAACCACGTCGCAACCACTTCGCGACCACTTCGCGACCACTTCGCGACCACTTCGCGACCACTTCGCGACCACTTCGCAACCACTTCGCGACCACTTTGCAACCACGTCGGCACCACATCGCGACCACTTCGCGACCACTTCGCGACCACTTCGCGACCACTTCCCGACCACTTGGCGACCACTTCGCGACCACTTCGCGAACACTTCGCGACCACTTCGCGACCACTTCGCCACCTCTTCACCACCTCTTCGCGACCACCTCGCGACCACTTCCCGACCACTTCGCGACCACTTTGCAACCACTTCGCGACCACTTCGCAACCACGTCGCAACCACTTCCCGACCACTTCGCGATCACTTCGCTACCACTTCGCAACCACTTCGCGACCACTTCGCAACCACTTCGCGACCACCTCGCGACCACTTCGCGACCACTTCGCGACCACTTCGCGACCACTTTGCGACCACGTCGCGACCACTTCGCGACCATTTCGCGACCACCTCGCGACCACTACGCGACCACTTCGCCATTAGTTCGGGACCACTTCGCGACCGCCCCCCATTGCCCCTTATCAACCCCCATCGCCCCCCATCGCCCCCCATCCCCCCTCATCGCCTCCCCCATCGCCCTTCACCTCCCCCCCCCCTCGCCCTCCAACCGCCCCCCCACGCCCCCCTTGACCTCCCCCATCGCCCCCCAACGCCCCCCACCGCCCCCCATCGCTCCCCATCGCCCCCAATTGCCCCCCATTCCCCCCACTCATCCCCCATCGCCCCCGATCGCCCCCCATCGCCCCCCATTGCCCCCCATTGCCCCAGTCGCCCCCCATTGCCCCCCCTTGCCCCCCATCGCCCCCCATCATCCCCGGTTCCCCCCTCGCCCCCCATCGCTCTGCATCGCCCCCCATCGCCCCCAATCGCCCCTTATCGCCCCCCCTCGCCCCGCTTCGCTCCCCATTGGCCCCCCTCGCCCCCCCTCGCCCTCCATCGCCCCCCATCGCACCCCCTCGGCCCCCCTCGCACCCTCTCGCACCCCGTCGCCCCCCATCACCCCCCATCGCCCCCCATCAGCCTGCATCGCCCCCCCATCGCCCCCCATCGCCCCGCATCACCCCGCATCGCCCCCCCTTGCCCCCCATTTCCCCCCATCACACCCCATCGCCCCCCCTCGCCCCCCCTTGCCCCCCGCCGCCCCCAATGACCCCCATCCCCCCTTCTCGCCCCCCATCGCCCCCCATCGCGCCCCATCGCCCCCCGTCGCCCCCCCTCGCCCCCCATCGCCCCCCCATCGCCCCCCATCGCCCTCCATTGCCCCCCAATTGCCCCGCCATTGCCCCCGATTGCCTCCCCTCGCCCCCCGTCGCCCCGCATCGCCCCCGCATCGCCCCCCCTCGCCCCGCATCGCCCCGCATCGCCGCCCACCGCCCCCCATCGCCCCCCATCCCCCATTGCCCCCCCTCGCCCCCCCACGCCCCCCATTGCCCCCCATCGCCTCCCATCGCCCCCCATCGCCCCCCATCGCCCCCCGTCGCCCCCCATCGCCCCCCATCGCCCCCCATCGCCCCTAATCGCCCCCAATCGCCCCCCATCACCCCCCATCCCCCCTCATCGCCCCCCTCATCGCCCTTCACCTCGCCCCCCCCTCGCCCTCCAAGCGCCCCCCAACGCCCCCCTTGACCCCCCCCATCGCCCCTTAAAAGCCCCCAACCGCCCCCCATCGCTCCCCATCGCCCCTCATCGCCCCCCATTCCCCCCACTCGCCCCCCATCGCCCCCCATTGCCCCCCATTGCCCCCAGTCGCCCCCCATTGCCCCCCATTGCCCCCCATCGCCCCCCATCATCCCCGATCGCCCCCCCTCGCCCCCCATCGCTCCCCATCGCCCCCCATCGCCCCCCATCGCCCCGCTTCGCGCCCCATCGCCCCCCCTCGCCCCCCCTCGCCCCCCATCGCCCCCCATTGCCCCCGATCGCCCCCCCTCGCCCCCCATCGCCCCCCATCGCCCCTCATGGCCCCCCATCGCCCCCGAAAGCCCCCCATCGCCCCCCATCACCCCCCATCGCCCCCCATCGCCCCCGCATCGCCCCCGCATCGCCCCCCATCACCCCCCATCGCCCGACAACGTCCCCCACCGCCCCCCACCGTCCACCATCGCGACCACTTCGCGACCACTTCGCGACCACTTTGCAACCACTTCAGGACCACTTCGCAACCACGTCGCAACCAGGTCGCGACCACATCGCGACCACTTCGCGACCACTTCGCGACCCCTTCGCGACCACTTCGCGACCACTTCGCGACCACTTCGCGACCACTTCGCGACCACTTCGCGACCACTTCGCGACCACTTTGCAACAACGTCGCGACCACTTCGCGACCACTTTGCGACAACCTCGCGACCACTTTGCAACCACTTCGCGACCACTTCGCGACCACGTCGCGACCACGTCGCGACCTCTTCGCGACCACTTCGCGACCATTTCGCGACCACCTCGCGACCACTACGCGACCACTTTGCCATTACTTCGGGACCACTTCGCGACCGCCCCCCATTGCCCCTTATCAACCCCCATCGCCCCCCATCGCCCCCCATCGCCCTTCACCTCGCCCCCCCCTCGCCCTCCAAGCGCCCCCCCACGCCCCCCCACGCCTCCCTTGACCCCCCCCCACGCCCCCCACCGCCCCCCATCGCTCCCCATCGCCCCCAATTGCCCCCCATTCCCCCCACTCATCCCCCATCGCCCCCGATCGCCCCCCATCGCCCCCCATTGCCCCCCATTGCCCCAGTCGCCCCCCATTGCCCCCCATTGCCCCCCATCACCCCTCATCATCCCCGGTCCCCCCCTCGCCCCCCATCGCTCTGCATCGCCCCCCATCGCCCCCCATCGCCCCTTATCGCCCCCCCTCGCCCCGCTTCGCTCCCCATTGGCCCCCCTCGCCCCCCCTCGCCCTCCATCGCCCCCCATCGCACCCCCTCGCCCCCCCTCGCACCCTCTCGCACCCCGTCGCCCCCCATCGCCCCCCATCGCCCCCCATCAGCCTGCATCGCCCCCCCATCGCCCTCCATCGCCCCGCATCACCCCGCATCGCCCCCCCTTGCCCCCCGTTTCCCCCCATCGCACCCCATCGCCCCCCCTCGCCCCCCCTTGCCCCCCGCCGCCCCCCATGACCCCCATCGCCCCTTCTCGCCCCCAATCGCGCCCCATCGCACCCCATCGCCCCCCATCGCCCCCCAATTGCCCCGCCATTGCCCCCGATTGCCTCCCCTCGCCCCCCCTCGCCCCCCGTCGCCCCGCATCGCCCCCGCATCGCCCCCCCTCGCCCCGCATCGCCCCGCATCGCCGCCCACCGCCCCCCATCGCCCCCCAACCGCCATTGCCCCCCCTCGCCCCCCAACGCCCCCCATTGCCCCCCATCGCCTCCCATCGCCCCCCATCACCCCCAATCGCCCCCCGTCGCCCCCCATCGCCCCCCATCGCCCCCCATCGCCCCCCATCGCCCCTAATCGCTCCCCATCGCCCCCCATCACCCCCCATCCCCCCTCATCGCCCCCCCCATCAGCCTGCATCGCCCCCCCCTCGCCCTCCAAGCGCCCCCCAACGCGCCCCTTGACCCCCCCCATCGCCCCCCAAAAGCCCCCAACCGCCCCCCATCGCTCCCCATCGCCCCCCATTGCCCCCCATTCCCCCAACTCGCCCCCCATCGCCCCCCATTGCCCCCAGTCGCCCCCCATTGCCCCCCATTGCCCCCCATCGCCCCCCATCATCCCCGATCGCCCCCCCTCGCCCCCCATCGCTCCCCATTGCCCCCCATCGCCCCCCATCGCCCCTTATCGCCCCCCCTCGCCCCGCTTCGCGCCCCATCGCCCCCCCTCGCCCCCGCTCGCCCCCCATCGCCCCCCATCGCCCCCCATCGCCCCTCATGGCCCCCCATCGCCCCCGAAAGCCCCCCATCGCCCCCCATCAGCCCCCATCGCCCCCCATGGCCCCCGCATCGCCCCCGCATCGCCCCCCATCACCCCCCATCGCCCGACAACGTCCCCCACCGCCCCCCACCGTCCGGCATCGCGACCACTTCGGGACAACTTCGCGACCACTTCGCGAACACTTCGCGACCACTTCGCGACCATTTCGCGACCACCTTGCGACCTCTTCGCGACCACTTCGCGACCACTTCGCAACCACTTCGCGACCACTTCGCAACCACGTCGCAACCACGTCGCGACCACATCGCGACCACTACGCGACCACTTCGCGACCACTTCCGGACCACTTCGCGACCACATCGCGACCACTTCGCGACCACTTCGCGACAACTTCGCGACCACTTCGCGACCACTTCGCGACCACTTTGCGACCACTTCGGGACCACTTCGCGACCACTTCGCGACCACTTTGCAACCACGTCGCCACCACATCGCGACCACTTCGCGACCACTTCGCGACCACTTCGCGACCACTTCCCGACCACTTGGCGACCACTCCGCGACCACTTCGCGACCACTTCGCGACCACTTCGCGACCACTTCGCGACCACTTCGCGACCACTTCGCGACCTCTTCTCCACCTCTTCGCGACCACCTCGCGACTACTTTCCGACCACTTGGCGACCACTTCGCGACCAGTTCCCGACCACTTCGCGACCACTTCGCGACCACTTCGCGACCACTTCGCGACCACTTCGCAACCACTTCGCGACCACCTCGCGACCACTTCGCGACCACTTCGCGACCACTTCGCGACCACTTTGCGACCACGTCGCGACCAATTTGCGACCACTTCGCCAACACTTCGCGACCACTTCGCGACCACTCCGCAACCTCTTCGCGACCACTTCGCGACCACTTCCCGACCACTTCCCGACCACTTCCCGACCACTTCGCAACCACTTTGCGACCACTTCGCGACCACTTCGCAACCACTTCGCGACCACTTCGCGACCATTTCGCGACCACCTTGCGACCTCTTCGCGACCACTTCGCGACCACTTCGCGACCACTTCGCGACCACTTCGCAACCACGTCGCAACCACGTCGCGACCACATCGCGACCACTACGCGACCACTTCGCGACCACTTCCGGACCACTTCGCGACCACTTCCCGACCACTTCGCGACCACGTCGCGACCACTTCGCGACAACTTCGCGACCACTTCGCGACCACTTCGCGACCACTTTGCGACCACTTCGCGACCACTTCGCGACCACTTCGCGACCACTTTGCAACCACGTCGCCACCACATCGCGACCACTTCGCGACCACTTCGCGACCACTTCGCGACCACTTCCCGACCACTTGGCGACCACTCCGCGACCACTTCGCGACCACTTCGCGACCACTTCGCGACCACTTCGCGACCACTTCGCGACCTCTTCTCCACCTCTTCGCGACCACCTCGCGACTACTTCCCGACCACTTGGCGACCACTTCGCGACCACTTCGCGACCACTTCGCGACCACTTTGCGACCACGTCGCGACCAATTTGCGACCACTTCGCCAACACTTCGCGACCACTTCGCGACCACTCCGCAACCACTTCGCGACCACCTCGCGACCACTTCGCGACCACTTCGCGACCACTTCGCGACCACTTTGCGACCACGTCGCGACCAATTTGCGACCACTTCGCCAACACTTCGCGACCACTTCGCGACCACTCCGCAACCTCTTCGCGACCACTTCGCGACCACTTCCCGACCACTTCCCGACCACTTCGCGACCACTTCGCAACCACTTTGCGACCACTTCGCGACCACTTCGCAACCACTTCGCGACCACTTCGCGACCACGTCGCGACCACGTCGCGACCACTTCGCGACCATTTCGCAACCATTTCGCGACCACCTCGCGACCACTTCGCGACCACTTCGCGATCACTTCGGGACCACTTCGCGACCACTTCGTGACCGCCCCCCATTGCCCCTTATCAACCCCCATCGCCCCCCATCGCCCCCCATCCACCCCCATCGACCCCCCATCGGCCCCCATTCGCGCCCCATCGCCCTCTATCGCCCCCCCTTGCCCTCCGCCCCCCCCCCCCCGTCCCCACATCGCCCTCCAATGTCCCCCCTCGCCCCCCCTCGCCCCCCCCGCTCGCCCTCCATTGCCCCCCCTCGCCCCCCATCGCCCCCAAGAGCCCCCCCTCGCCCCTCCTTGCCCTCCCATCGCCCCCCATCGCCCCCCATCGCCCCCCACCGCCCCGCATCGCCCCCCCTCGCCCCCCAACGCCCCCCCTCGCCCCCCATCCCTCTCTATCGTGCCCCATCGCCCCCCCTCGCCCCCCCTCGCCCCCCTCGCCCCCCATCGCCCCCCCTCAGCCCCCATCGCCCCCCGCCACCCCCCCCATCGCCCCCCATCGCCCCCCATCGCCCCCGCTCGCCCCCGATTCCCCCCCATCACCCCCCATTGCGCCCCATCACCTACCATCGCCCTCCATTGCCCCCCATCGCCTCCCATATCCCCCGATAAGCTCCGGTAGCCCCCCATCGCGCCCCCCCTCGCCCCCCCTCACCCCCACTCGCCCCGCCCCCCTCGCCCCCCCCCATCGCCCCTTATCGCAGCCATCCCCCTCCATCGCCCCCCATTGCCCCGCATCGCCCCCCCATGCCCCCCCCTCGCCCGCCATCGCCCCCCATCGCCCCCCATCGCCCCTTATCGCCCCCCCTCGCCCCGCTTCGCGCCCCATCGCCCCCCCTCGCCCCCCCTCGCCCCCCATCGCCCCCCATTGCCCCCGATCGCCCCCCCTCGCCCCCCAACGCCCCCCATCGCCCCTCATGGCCCCCCATCGCCCCCGAAAGCCCCCCATCGCCCCCCATCACCCCCCATCGCCCCCCATCGCCCCCTCATCGCCCCCGCATCGCCCCCCATCACCCCCCATCGCCCGACAACGTCCCCCACCGCCCCCCACCGTCCACCATCGCGACCACTTCGCGACCACTTCGCGACCACCTTGCAACCACTTCGGGACCACTTCGCAACCACGTCGCAACCACGTCGCGACCACATCGCGACCACTTCGCGACCACTTCGCGACCAATTTGCGACCACTTCGCGACCACTTCGCGACCACTTCGCGACCACTTCGCGACCGCTTCGCGAACACTTCGCGACCACTTTGCAACCACTTCGCCACCACTTCGCGACCACTTTGCGACCACCTCGCGACCACTTCGCAACCACTTCGCGACCACTTCGCGACCACGTCGCGACCACGTCGCCACCTCTTCGCGACCACTTCGCGACCATTTCGCGACCACCTCGCGACCACTACGCGACCACTTCGCCATTACTTCGGGACCACTTCGCGACCGCCCCCCATTGCCCCTTATCAACACCCCCCATCGCCCCCCATCCCCCCTCATCGCCTCCCCCCTCGCCCTTCACCTCGCCCCCCCCTCGCCCTCCAAACGCCCCCCCACGCCCCCCTTGACCCCCCCCATCGCCCCCCAACGCCCCCCACCGCCCCCCATCGCTCCCCATCGCCCCCAAATGCCCCCCATTCCCCCCACTCATCCCCCATCGCCCCCGATCGCCCCCCATCGCCCCCCATTGCCCCCCATTGCCCCAGTCGCCCCCCATTGCCCCCCATTGCCCCCCATCGCCCCCCATCATCCCCGGTTCCCCCCTTGCCCCCCATCGCTCTGCATCACCCCCCATCGCCCCCCATCGCCCCTTATCGCCCCCCCTCGCCCCGCTTCGCTCCCCATTGGACCCCCTCGCCCCCCCTCGCCCTCCATCGCCCCCCATCGCACCCCCTCGCCCCCCCTCGCACCCTCTCGCACCCCGTCGCCCCTCATCGCCCCCCATCGCCACCCATCAGCCTGCATCGCCCCCCCATCGCCCTCCATCGCCCCGCATCACCCCGCATCGCCCCCCCTTGCCCCCCATTTCCCCCCATCGCACCCCATCGCCCCCCCTCGCCCCCCCTTGCCCCCCGCCGCCCCCCATAGCCCCCATCGCCCCCCATCGCCCCCCATCCCCCCTCATCGCACCCCATCGCCCCCCGTCGCCCCCCCTCGCCCCCCATCGCCCCCCATCGCACCCCATCGCCCCCCGTCGCCCCCCCTCGCCCCCCATCGCCCCCCATCGCCCTCCATTGCCCCCCAATTGCCCCGCCATTGCCCCCGATTGCCTCCCCTCGCCCCCCGTCCCCCGCATCGCCCCCGCATCGCCCCCCCTCGCCCCGCATCGCCCCGCATCGCCGCCCACCGCCCCCCATCGCCCCCCATCCCCCATTGCCCCCCCTCGCCCCCCAACGCCCCCCATTGCCCCCCATCGCCTCCTATCGCCCCCCATCGCCCCCTATCGCCCCCCGTCGCCCCCCATCGCCCCCCATCGCCCCCCATCGCCCCTAATCGCCCCCCATCACCCCTCATCGCCACCCCCATCAGCCTGCATCGCCCCCCCCTCGCCCTCCAAGCGCCCCCCAACGCGCCCCTTGACCCCCCCCATCGCCCCCAAAAAGCCCCCAACCGCCCCCCATCGCTCCCCATCGCCCCCCATCGCCCCCCATTCCCCCAACTCGCCCCCCATCGCCCCCCATTGCCCCCCATTGCCCGCAGTCGCCCCCCATTGCCCCCCATTGCCCCCCATCGCCCCCCATCATCCCCGATCGCCCCCCCTCGCCCCCCATCGCTCCCCATCGCCCCCCATCGCCCCCCATCGCCCCTTATCGCCCCCCCTCGCCCCGCTTCGCGCCCCATCGCCCCCCCTCGCCCCCCATCGCCCCCCATCGCCCCCCATCGCCCCTCATGGCCCCCCATCGCCCCCGAAAGCCCGCCATCGCCCCCCATCACCCCCCATCGCCCCCCATCGCCCCCGCATCGCCCCCCCATCGCCCCCCATCACCCCCCATCACCCGACAATGTCCCCCACCGCCCCCCACCGTCCACCATCGCGACCACTTCGCGACCACTTCGCGACCACTTCGCGAACACTTCGCGACCACTTCGCGACCACTTCGCGACCACCTTGCGACCTCTTCGCGACCACTTCGCGACCACTTTGCAACCACTTCGCGACCACTTCGCAACCACGTCGCAACCACGTCGCAACCACATCGCGACCACTACGCGACCACTTCGCGACCACTTCCCGACCACTTCGCGACCACTTCGCGACCACTTCGCGACCACTTCGCGACCACTTCGCGACCACTTCGCCACCACTTCGCGACCACTTCGCCATTACTTCGGGACCACTTCGCGACCGCCCCCCATTGCCCCTTATCAACACCCATCGCCCCCCATCGCCCCCTCATCGCCCCCGCATCGCCCCCCACCACCCCCCATCGCCCGACAACGTCCCCCACCGCCCCCCACCGTCCACCATCGCGACCACTTCGCGACCACTTCGCGACCACCTTGCAACCACTTCGGGACCACTTCGCAACCACGTCGCAACCACGTCGCGACCACATCGCGACCACTTCGCGACCACTTCGCGACCAATTTGCGACCACTTCGCGACCACTTCGCGACCACTTCGCGACCACTTCGCGACCGCTTCGCGAACACTTCGCGACCACTTTGCAACCACTTCGCCACCACTTCGCGACCACTTTGCGACCACCTCGCAACCACTTCGCAACCACTTCGCGACCACTTCGCGACCACGTCGCGACCACGTCGCCACCTCTTCGCGACCACTTCGCGACCATTTCGCGACCACCTCGCGACCACTACGCGACCACTTCGCCATTACTTCGGGACCACTTCGCGACCGCCCCCCATTGCCCCTTATCAACACCCATCGCCCCCCATCGCCCCCCATCCCCCCTCATCGCCTCCCCCATCGCCCTTCACCTCGCCCCCCCCTCGCCCTCCAAGCGCCCCCCCACGCCCCCCTTGACCCCCCCCATCGCCCCCCAACGCCCCCCACCGCCCCCCATCGCTCCCCATCGCCCCCAAATGCCCCCCATTCCCCCCACTCATCCCCCATCGCCCCCGATCGCCCCCCATCGCCCCTCATTGCCACCCATTGCCCCAGTCGCCCCCCATTGCCCCCCATTGCCCCCCATCGCCCCCCATCTTCCCCGGTTCCCCCCTCGCCCCCCATCGCTCTGCATCACCCCCCATCGCCCCCCATCGCCCCTTATCGCCCCCCCTCGCCCCGCTTCGCTCCCCATTGGCCCCCCTCGCCCCCCCTCGCCCTCCATCGCCCCCCATCGCACCCCCTCGCCCCCCCTCGCACCCTCTCGCACCCCGTCGCCCCTCATCGCCCCCCATCGCCACCCATCAGCCTGCATCGCCCCCCCATCGCCCTCCATCGCCCCGCATCACCCCGCATCGCCCCCCCTTGCCCCCCATTTCCCCCCATCGCACCCCATCGCCCCCCCTCGCCCCCCCTTGCCCCCCGCCGCCCCCCATAGCCCCCATCGCCCCCCATCGCCCCCCATCCCCCCCCATCGCACCCCATCGCCCCCCGTCGCCCCCCCTCGCCCCCCATCGCCCCCCATCGCACCCCATCGCCCCCCGTCGCCCCCTCTCGCCCCCCATCGCCCCCCATCGCCCTCCATTGCCCCCCAATTGCCCCGCCATTGCCCCCGATTGCCTCCCCTCGCCCCCCGTCCCCCGCATCGCCCCCGCATCGCCCCCCCTCGCCCCGCATCGCCCCGCATCGCCGCCCACCGCCCCCCATCGCCCCCCATCCCCCATTGCCCCCCCTCGCCCCCCAACGCCCCCCATTGCCCCCCATCGCCTCCTATCGCCCCCCATCGCCCCCAATCGCCCCCCGTCGCCCCCCATCGCCCCCCATCGCCCCCCATCGCCCCTAATCACCCCCCATCACCCCTCATCGCCACCCCCATCAGCCTGCATCGCCCCCCCTCGCCCTCCAAGCGCCCCCCAACGCGCCCCTTGACCCCCCCCATCGCCCCCCAAAAGCCCCCAACCGCCCCCCATCGCTCCCCATCGCCCCCCATCGCCCCCCATTCCCCCAACTCGCCCCCCATCGCCCCCCATTGCCCCCCATTGCCCGCAGTCGCCCCCCATTGCCCCCCATTGCCCCCCATCGCCCCCCATCATCCCCGATCGCCCCCCCTCGCCCCCCATCGCTCCCCATCGCCCCCCATCGCCCCCCATCGCCCCTTATCGCCCCCCCTCGCCCCGCTTCGCGCCCCATCGCCCCCCCTCGCCCCCCATCGGCCCCCATCGCCCCCCATTGCCCCTCATGGCCCCCCATCGCCCCCGAAAGCCCGCCATTGCCCCCCATCAGCCCCCATCGCCCCCCATCGCCCCCGCATCGCCCCCGCATCGCCCCCCATCACCCCCCATCACCCGACAACGTCCCCCACCGCCCCCCACCGTCCACCATCGCGACCACTTCGCGACCACTTCGCGACCACTTCGCGAACACTTCGCGACCACCTCGCGACCACTTCGCGACCACCTTGCGACCTCTTCGCGACCACTTCGCGACCACTTTGCTACCACTTCGCGCCCACTTCGCAACCACGTCGCAACCACGTCGCAACCACATCGCGACCACTACGCGACCACTTCGGGACCACTTCCCGACCACTTCGCGACCACTTCGCGACCACTTCGCGACCACTTCGCGACCACTTCGCGACCACTTCGCCACCACTTCGCGACCACTTCGCCATTACTTCGGGACCACTTCGCGACCGCCCCCCATTGCCCCTTATCAACACCCATCGCCCCCCATCGCCCCCCATCCCCCCTCATCGCCTCCCCCATCGCCCTTCACCTCGCCCCCCCCTCGCCCTCCAAGCGCCCCCCCACGCCCCCCTTGACCCCCCCCATCGCCCCCCAACGCCCCCCACCGCCCCCCATCGCTCCCCATCGCCCCCAATTGCCCCCCATTCCCCCCACTCATCCCCCATCGCCCCCGATCGCCCCCCATCGCCCCCCATTGCCCCCCATTGCCCCAGTCGCCCCCCATTGCCCCCCATTGCCCCCCATCGCCCCCCATCATCCCCGGTTCCCCCCTCGCCCCCCATCGCTCTGCATCACCCCCCATCGCCCCCCATCGCCCCTTATCGCCCCCCCTCGCCCCGCTTCGCTCCCCATTGGCCCCCCTCGCCCCCCCTCGCCCTCCATCGCCCCCCATCGCACCCCCTCGCCCCCCCTCGCACCCTCTCGCACCCCGTCGCCCCTCATCGCCCCCCATCGCCACCCATCAGCCTGCATCGCCCCCCCATCGCCCTCCATCGCCCCGCATCACCCCGCATCGCCCCCCCTTGCCCCCCATTTCCCCCCATCGCACCCCATCGCCCCCCCTCGCCCCCCCTTGCCCCCCGCCGCCCCCCAAGACCCCCATCGCCCCTTCTCGCCCCCCATCGCCCCCCATCGCCCCCCATCGCACCCCATCGCCCCCCGTCGCCCCCCCTCGCCCCCCATCGCCCCCCATCGCACCCCATCGCCCCCCGTCGCCCCCCCTCGCCCCCCATCGCCCCCCATCGCCCTCCATTGCCCCCCAATTGCCCCGCCATTGCCCCCGATTGCCTCCCCTCGCCCCCCGTCGCCCCGCATCGCCCCTGCATCGCCGCCCCTCGCCCCGCATCGCCCCGCATCGCCGCCCACCGCCCCCCATCGCCCCCCATCCCCCATTGCCCCCCCTCGCCCCCCAACGCCCCCCATTGCCCCCCATCGCCTCCTATCGCCCCCCATCGCCCCCAATCGCCCCCCGTCGCCCCCCATCGCCCCCCATCACCCCCCATCGCCCGTAATCGCCCCCCATCACCCCTCATCGCCCCCCCCATCAGCCTGCATCGCCCCCCCCTCGCCCTCCAAGCGCCCCCCAACGCGCCCCTTGACCCCCCCCATCGCCCCCAAAAAGCCCCCAACCGCCCCCCATCGCTCCCCATCGCCCCCCATCGCCCCCCATTCCCCCAACTCGCCCCCCATCGCCCCGCATTGCCCCCCATTGCCCGCAGTCGCCCCCCATTGCCCCCCATTGCCCCCCATCGCCCCCCATCATCCCCGATCGCCCCCCCTCACCCCCCATCGCTCCCCATCGCCCCCCATCGCCCCCCATCGCCCCTTATCGCCCCCCCTCGCCCCGCTTCGCGCCCCATCGCCCCCCCTCGCCCCCCCTCGCCCCCCATCGCCCCCCATCGCCCCCCATCGCCCCTCATGGCCCCCCATCGCCCCCGAAAGCCCGCCATCGCCCCCCATCAGCCCCCATCGCCCCCCATGGCCCCCGCATCGCCCCCGCATCGCCCCCCATCACCCCCCATCACCCGACAACGTCCCCCACCGCCCCCCACCGTCCACCATCGCGACCACTTCGGGACCACTTCGCGACCACTTCGCGAACACTTCGCGACCACTTCGCGACCACTTCGCGACCACCTTGCGACCTCTTCGCGACCACTTCGCGACCAGTTTGCAACCACCTCGCGACCACTTCGCAACCACGTCGCAACCACGTCGCAACCACATCGCGGCCACTACGCGACCACTTCGCGACCACTTCCCGACCACTTCGCGACCACTTCGCGACCACTTCGCGACCACTTCGCGACCACTTCGCGACCACTTCGCCACCACTTCGCGACCACTTCGCGACCACTTCGCGATCACTTCGCGACCACTTCGCGACCACTTCGCGACCACTTCGCGACCACTTCGCGACCACTTCGCAACCACTTCGCGACCACCTCGCGACCACTTCGCGACCACTTCGCTACCACTTTGCGACCACTTTGCGACCACGTCGCGACCACTTCGCCAACACTTCGCGACCACTTCGCGACCACTTCCCGACCACGTCGCGACCACGTCGCGACCACATCGCGACCACTTCGCAACCTCTTCGCGACCACTTCGCGACCACTTCCCGACCACTTCGCGACCACTTCGCGACCACTTCGCAACCACTTTGCGACCACGTCGCGACCACTTCGCAACCACTTCGCGACCACTTCGCGACCACGTCGCGACCACGTCGCGACCACTTCGCGACCATTTCGCAACCATTTCGCGACCACCTCGCGACCACTTCGCGACCACTTCGCGATCACTTCGGGACCACTTCGCGACCACTTCGCGACCGCCCCCCATTGCCCCTTATCAACCCCGATCGCCCCCCATCGCCCCCCATCCACCCCCATCGACCCCCCATCGGCCCCCATTTGCGCCCCATCGCCCTCTATCCCCCCCCCTTGCCCTCCGTCGCCCCCCCCCGCCCCCCATTGCCCCCCATCACACCCCTCCTCGCCCCCCCCCCCCCGTCTCCACATCACCCTCCAATGTCCCCCCTCGCCCCCCCTCGCCTCCCCCGCTCGCCCTCCATTGCCCCCCCTCGCCCCCCATCGCCCCCAAGAGCCCCCCCTCGCCCCCCTTTGCCCCCCCATCGCCCCCCATCGACCCCCATCGCCCCCCATCGCCCCGCATCGCCCCCCCTCGCCCCCCAACGCCCCCCCTCGCCCCCCATCCCTCTCTATCGTGCCCCATCGCCCCCCCTCGCCCCCCCTCGCCCCCCTCGCCCCCCATCGCCCCCCCTCACCCCCCATCGCCCCCCGCCACCCCCCCCATCGCCCCCCATCGCCCCCCATCGCCCCCGCTCGCCCCCGATTCCCCCCCATCACCCCCCATTGCGCCCCATCACCTACCATCGCCCTCCATTGCCCCCCATCGCCTCCCATATCCCCCGATCGGCTCCGGTAGCGCCCCATCGCGCCCCCCCTCGCCCCCCCTCGCCCCCACTCGCCCCGCCCCCCTCGCCCCCCCCCATCGCCCCTTATCGCAGCCATCCCCCTCCATCGCCCCCCATTGCCCCGCATCGCCCCCCCATGGCCCCCCCTCGCCCGGCATCGCCCCCCCTCGCTCCCCCTCGCCCACCCTCGCAACCCATCGCCCCCCATTGCCCCCCATCACCCCCCTTCGCCCCCCCTCGCTCCCCAACGGCCCTCTTCGCCCCCCATCGCCCCCCATCGTCCCCCATCGCCCCCCCTCGCCCGCCATCGCCCCCCATCGACCCGCATCGCCCTCCAATCGCCCCCCATCGCCCCCCAGTGCCCCCCCCTCGCCCCCAAACGCCCCCCATCGCCCCCCCCCCTTGACCCCATCACCCCCAATCGCCCCCCATCGCCCCCCCCTCGCCCCTAATTGCCCCCCACTGCCCCCCCTCGCCCCCCCTCGCCCCCCTCGCCCCCGATCGCCGCCCATTACCCCCCATCAGCCCCCATTGTCCCCCATCGCCCCCGTTCGCCCCCCATCGCCCCCCATCGCCCCCCATCGTCCCCCAACGCCCCGCGTTCGCCCTCCATCGCCCCCCATCCCCTCCCATCGCCCCCTATCGCCGCCGGCCCTCGCCCCCCTTCTCGCTCCTCATCGGCCCTCGTCGCCCCCCCTTGCCCCCCTCGCCCCCCCTCGCCCCCCCCCCTCGCCCCCCATCGCCCCCCATCTACCCTCATCGCACCCTCCCTCGCCCCCCCCCCCTCGCCCCCCCATCGCCCCCCCATCGCCCCCCCATTGCCCCCCCTCGCCCCCCGTCATCCCCCATCGCCCCCCCATCGCCCCCCATCGCCCCCCATCGCCCCCCATCGCCCCCGTTCGCCCCCAATCGTCCCTGATCACCCCCGATCACCCCCAATCCCCCCCCATCACCCCCCATCGCCCCCCATCGCCCTTCATCGCCCCCCATCACCTCCCATCGCCCCCGATCTCCTCCGGTCCCCCCCCATCGCCCCCCATCGCCCTAAAGTCGCCCCCCATCGCGCCCCATCGCGCCCCCCCTCACCCCCCCCCTCGCCCCCCATCGACCCCCTCGCCCACCCCCCGGCCCCCCTCGCCCCCCCCCCCCTCGCCCCCCCCCCCATCGCCCCCCATCGCCCCGCATCGCCCCCGGTCGCCCCCCGTCGCCCCCCATCGCCCCCCCCATCGCCCCCCTCCTCGCCCACCCATCGACCCCCCATGCCCCCCCTGGCCCCCCCCGGCCCCCCCATCGCCCTCTATTGCCCCCCATCGCCCCCCCATGGCCCCCCAACGCCCCCCAACGCCCCCAATCGCCCCCCATCGCCCCCCATTCACCCTTCTTCGCCCGGGCTCGCCCCCCAACGCCCCCCTCCGCCCCCCATCGCCCCCCATAGCCCCTCATCAACCCGCATCGCCCCCCCATCGCCCCGCCTCGTCCCCCATCTCCCCCGATGGCCCCCCCTCTCCCACCACCGCCCCCCACCGCCCCCCATCGCCCCCCCATCACCCCCTGATCGCCCGCCCAACGTCCTCCCATCGCCCGCCATCACCCCCCATCGCCCTCCATCGCCCACCCTCGCCGTCCATCGCCCCCGATCGCCCCCTGATCGCCCCCCATCGCCCCTCCTCGCCCCCCCTTGGCACCCATCGCCCCCCATCGCCCCCCCACTGCCCCCCATTGCCCCCCATCGCCCCCCCCTCGCTCCCCATCGTCCCCCATCGCCCACCCTCGCCCTCCCTCTCCCCCCATCGCCCCCCATCGCCCACCCTCAACCTCCATCGCCCCCCATCGCCCCCCATCGCCCCCCATCGCCCGCCCTCGCCCCCCACCACCCCCATCGCCCCCCCTCGCCCCCCATCGCCCCCCAACGCCCCCCATCTCCCCCCATCCCCCCCGTCGCCCCTCCTCGCCCCCCCTTGGCCCTCATCGCCCCCCATCGCCCCCCCATCGCCCCCCCATCGCCCCCCATCGCCCTGGATCGCCCCAGATCGCCCCCCCTCGGCCCCCATCACCCCCCATTGCCCCCCATCGCACGCCATTGCCCCCCCATTGCCCCCCCTCGCCCCCCATCGCCCCGCATCGCCCCCACTCGCCCCCCCTTGCCCCCCATCGCCCCGCATTGCCCCCACTCGCCCCCCCTTGCCCCCCATCGCCCCCCCCCATCGCCCCCCCCATCGCCCCCAGTAATCCCCCATCGCCCCCCATCGCCTCCCCATCGCCCCCCATCGCCCCCCCCTCGCCACCCATCGCCCCCCATCGCTCCCAATTACCCCCCATCGCCCCCCCTCGCCCCTCACTGCCCCCCAACGCCTCCCACCGCGCCTCGCCCCCCCTCGCCCCCCCACCGCCCCCCCATCGCCCCCCATTGCCCCCTTCCTCGCCCCCCATGGCCCCTCATTGCCCCCCATCGCCGCCTCATCGCCCCCCATCGGCCCCCATCGCCTCCCATCCCCCCGCATCGTCCGCCCTCGCCCCCCCTCGCACCCCATCGCCCCCCACCACCCCCCATTCGCCCCCCATCACCCCAGATCGGCCTTCATCGCCCCCGATCACCTCCAATCGCCCCCCATCGCCCCCCATCGCCCCCCGTCGCCCGCCATCGCCCCCCATCACCCCCCCCTCCACCCCCCCTCGCCCCCCATCACCCCCCCTCGGCCCCCCTCGCCCCCACTCCCCCCCCGTCGCCCCCCCCCGTGGCCCCCCCCCCTCGCCCCGCTCGCCCCCCCTCGCCCCCTCCCATCGCCACCCCCTCATCGCCCCCCATCGCCCCCCCACAGCCCCACCTCGCCACTCATTGCCCCCCATTGCCCATCAGCACCCCCCTTCGCCCCCCTGTCGCCCCCCCTTGCACCCACTCGCATCCCCTCGCCGCCCCTCGCCCCCCATCACCCCCCATCACCCGCTCTCGCCCCACCCTCGCCCCCCCCTTGCCTCCTCTCACCCCCATCGCCCCTCATCGCCACAGATCGCCCCCCCCTGTTGCGCCCCGTCGCCCCCCATCGCCCCACATTGCCCCCCATCGCCCCTAATCGCCCCCCCATCGCCCCTCCATCGCCCTTCATGTCCCCGCACGCCCCCCACCGCCCCCCACCGCCCCCCACCGCCCGCCAGCGCCCCCCATCGCCCCCCCTAGCCCCCATCGCCCCCCATCGCCCCAGATAGCCCCCCCCTGTCGCGCCCTGTCGACCCCCATTGCCCCCCATCGCCCCCCATCGCCCCCCCATCACCCCCCCATTGCCCCGCATGGCCCCCCATCGCCCCCCCTCGCCCCCCCTCGCCCCCCCTCCCACCGCATCGCCCCCCATCGCTCCCCATCGCCGCCCATTCTCCCCATCGCCCCCCATCGCCCCCAACCGCCCCCCCTCGCTTCCCCTCGCCCCCATCATCCCCCATCGCCCGGCATCGCCCCCAATCGCCCCCCAGCGCCCCCCAGCGCCCCCCATCGCCCCCCATCACCCCCCAATCGCCCCCCAATTGACCTCCATCGCCTTCCATTGCTTCCCATCGCCCCTCATCGCGCCCCATCGCCTCCCACCGCCCCCCATCACCCCCCCTTGCCCCCCATCGCCCCCCATCGCCCCCCATCCCCCCCCTGGCCCCCCTTGCCCACCGCATCGCCCCCCATCGCCCCGAATCGCCCCCCATCGCCCCCGATCGCCCCACCTTGCCCCCCATCGCCCCCCACCGCCCCCCAACGCCCCCCATCGCCCCCCATCGCCCCCCATCCCCCATCATCGCCGCCGCCATCGCCCCCTACCTCGCCCCCCCCTCGCCCCCCCCTCGCCCCCCCACGCCCCCCTTGCCCCCCACCTATCACCCCCCACCGCCCCCAACCGCCCCCCATCAGGCCCCCATCGCCCCCCATCGCCCCCCATTTCCCCCCCTCGCCCTTCATCGCCCCCCCTCGCCCCCCATCGCCGCCCATTGCCCCCCATTGCCCCCCATTGCCCCCCATTGCCCCCAATTGCCCCCAATAACCCCCGATCGCCCCCCCGTTTTCTGGTTTTCTCGTTTTCTGATTTTCTGGTTTTTTTTTTCTGGTTTTCTGGGTTTTTTACTTTTATTTTTTTTTTTCCACAAAACGAGAATTCTCGGATTTTCGGATTTTCGGATGCTCGGATTTTCTTTTTTTTCTTTTTTTTTCTGGTTTTCGGGTTTTCTGGTTTTCCAGTTTTCTGGTTTTCTGGTTTCTTTTTTTTTTTTCTTTTCCACAAAACGAGAATTCTCAGAGAATTTTCAGATTTTGGGATTCTCGGTTTTTTTTTTTTTTTTTTTCTTTCTGGTTTTCTGGTTTTCCCGTTTACTGGTTTTCTGGTTTTCTGGTTTTTTTTTCTGGTTTTCTGGTTTTTTTGTGAAAAAAAAAAAAAAAAAAAAACAGAAGAGTTCAGGTTAGGTTTTTTCGGAAAGGGAAAAAAAAAAAAATAACCAGAAAACCAGAAAAAAAAAAAACCAGAAAACCAGAAAACCAGAAAACCAGAAAACCAGTAAACAAGAAAAAAAAAAAAAATCCGAGAATCCTAAAATCCGAAACTCCGAGAATTCTCGTTTTGTGGAAAGCGAGAATTCTCGTTTTCTCGAAAACAAGAATCCGAGAATTCTCTTTTCCTGGAAAGCGAGACTCCGAGAATTCTCGTTTTGTCGACCAGAAAACCTGAGAAAAAAAAAAAATCCAAGGATCCAAACATCCAAGAATCCTAAAATTCTCGTTTGGTGAAAAAAAAAAAAAAAAAAAACCAGAAGAGTTCAGGTTTGGTTTTCTCTGAAAAAAAAAAAAAAAAAAAAAAAAACCAGGAAACCAGAAAAAAAAAACCAGAAAACCAGAAAACCAGAAAACCAGAAAACCAGTAAACAAGAAAAAAAAACAAAAAACCGAGAATTCTCGTTTTGTGGAAAGCGAGAATTCTCGTTTTCTCGAAAACAAGAATCCGAGAATTCTCTTTTCCTGGAAAGCGAGAATTCGAGAATTCTGGTTTTGTGGACCAGAAAACCAGAAAAAAAAAACAATACGAGAATCCGAAAATCCGAAAATCCGAGAATTCCCCTTTTTTCGGAAAAAAAAAAAAAAAAAAACACCAGAAAACCAGAGAAAAAAAAACCCGAAAACCAGAAAACCAGGAAACAAGAAAACCAGAAAGAAAAAAAAAAATCCGAGAATTCGAACATCCGAGAATCCGAAAATTCTCGTTTTGTGAAAAAAAAGAAATTGAAAAAAAGAAAAAAAAAACCAGAAAAGTTCAGGTTAGGTTTTTTCGGAAAAAAAAAAAAAAAACCAGAAAACCAGAAAAAAAAAACCAGAAAACCAGAAAACCAGAAAATCAGAAAACCAGAAAAAAAAAAAAAATTCCGAGAATCCAAAAATGCGAAAATCCGAGAATTCTCGTTTTGAAAGAAAAAAAAAAACCAAACAAAACACCAGAAAACCAGAAAATAGAAAACCCAGAAAGCCAGAAAACCAAAAAACCAGAAAACCAGAAAAAAAAAAAAAAATCCGAGAATCCGAAAATCCGAAAATCCGAGAAATCTCGTTTTGTGGAAAGCGAGAATTCTCGTTTTCTCGAAAACAAGAATCCGAGAATTCTTTTTTCCCGGAAAGCGAGAATTCGAGAATTCTCGTTTTGTGGACCAGAAAACCAGAAAAAAAAAAAAAAATCGGAGAATCCGAAAATCCGAAAATCCGAGAATTTTCGTTTTGTGGAAACAAAAAAAAAAAAAGAAAATACACCAGAAAACCAGTAAAAAAAAAAACCCGGAAACTAGAAAACCAGATAACCAGAAAACCAGAAAAAAAAAAAACCAGAAAACCAGAAAACCAGAAAACCAGACTCGAGAATCGGAGAATTCTCGTTTTGCCGAAAATGAGAAACGGAGAATTCTGGTTTAATTGAAAACGAGAACTGGAGAATTCTCCTTTTATGGAAAACGAGAATCGGAGAATTCTCGTCTTTTGGAAAACGAGAATCCGAGATTTCTCATTTTGTGGAAAACGAGAATCCGAGAATTCCCCTTTTCTGGTTTTCTGGTTTTCTGGTTTTCTGGTTTTTTTTTTCAAGTTTTCTGGTTTTTGGGTGCTCTGGTTTTTCGGGGTTTTTTTTTTCTGGGTTTCTGGTTTTTTTTTTTTTTTTTCCCCAAAAAACGTCACCTGATATTTTCTTTTTTTTTTTTTTTTTTTTTTATTTTTCCACAAAACGAGAATTCTCGGATTCTCGGATGTTCGGATTCATGGATTTTTTTTTTCTTTCTGGTTTTCTGGTTTTTTGGTTTTCTGGTTTTTGTTTTTTCTGGTTTTCTGGTTTTTTTTTTTTTTTTTTTTCCACACAACGAGAATTCTCGGATTTTGGGATTTTCGGATCGTCGGATTTTTTTTTTTTTTTCTGGGTTTCTGGTTTTTTTTTTTTTTTCCAAAAACCGAGAATTGTAGGATTTTCGGATTTTCGGATTCTCGGATATTTTTTTTTTCTGGTTTTCTGGTTTTTTGGTTTTCTGGTTTTCGGGTTTTTTTTTCTGGTTTTCGGGTCGTTTTTTTTTTTTTTCCCAAAAAACCTAACCTGTTATTTTCTGGTTTTTTATTTTTTTTTTTTTTCCACAAAACGAGAATTCTCGGATTCTCGGATGTTCGGATTCTGGGATTTTTTTTTTTTTTCTGGTTTTCTGGTTTTTTTTTTTTCTGATCTTCGGATCCTCGGTTTTTTTTTTTTTTTTCTGATTTTCTGGTTTTTTTTTTTTTTTCCGCAAGACGAGAATTCTAGGATTTTGGGATTTTCGGATTCTCGGAATTTTTTTTTTTTCTGGTTTTCTGGTTTTTGGGTGCTCTGGTTTTTCGGGTTTTTTTTTTTCTGGTTTTCTGTTTTTTTTTTTTTTTTTTTTTTCCCCAAAAAACCTAACCTGATATTTTCTGGTTTTTTTTTTTTTTTTTTTTTTTCCACAAAACGAGAATTCTCGGATTCTCGGATGTTCGGATTCTGGGATTTTTTTTTTTTTTTTTTTCTGGTTTTCTGGTTTTCTGGTTTTTTGGTTTTCTGGTTTTTTTTTTTTTTTTCCACAAAACGAGAATTGTAGGATTTTCGGATTTTCGGATTCTCGGATATTTTTTTTTTCTGGTTCTCTGGTTTTTTGGTTTTCTGGTTTTCGGGTTTTTTTTTTCTGGTTTTCGGGTCTTTTTTTTTTTTTTTCCCAAAAAACCTAACCTGTTATTTTCTGGTTTTTTATTTTTTTTTTTTTTTCCACAAAACGAGAATTCTCGGATTCTCGGATGTTCGGATTCTGGGATTTTTTTTTTTTTTTCTGGTTTTCTGGTTTTTTTTTTTTCTGATTTTCGGATCCTCGGTTTTTTTTTTTTTTTTCTGATTTTCTGGTTTTTTTTTTTTTTTTCCGCAAGACGAGAATTCTAGGATTTTGGGATTTTCGGATTCTCGGAATTTTTTTTTTTTCTGGTTTTCTGGTTTTTGGGTGCTCTGGTTTTTCGGGTTTTTTTTTTTCTGGTTTTCTGTTTTTTTTTTTTTTTTTTTTTTCCCCAAAAAACCTAACCTGATATTTTCTGGTTTTTTTTTTTTTTTTTTTTTTTCCACAAAACGAGAATTCTCGGATTCTCGGATGTTCGGATTCTGGGATTTTTTTTTTTTTTTTTTCGGGTTTTCTGGTTTTCTGGTTTTTTGGTTTTCTGGTTTTTTTTTTTTTTTTCCACAAAACGAGAATTCTAGGATTTTCGGATTTTCGGATTCTCGGATTTTTTTTTTTTTTCTGGTTTTCTGGTTTTTGGGTGCTCTGGTTTTTCGGGTTTTTCTTTTTTCTGGGTTTCTGGTTTTTTTTTTTTTTTTTTCCCAAAAAACCTAACCTGATATTTCCTGGTTTTTTTTTTTTTTTTTTCCACACAACGAGAATTCACAGATTTTTCGGATTTTCGAGTCCTCGGATTTTTTTTTTTTTCCTGGTTCTCGAAGTTTTTTTTTCTGGTTTTCCGGTTTTTTTTTTTTTTTTTTTTCCAAAAAACGAGAATTCTAGAATTTTCGGATTTTCGGATTCTCGGATTTTTTTTTTTTTCTGGTTTTCTGGTTTTCTGGTTTTCTGGTTTTCTGGTTTTCTGGTTTTTTGTATTTCTGGTTTCGGATCCTCGGAATTTTTTTTTTTTTTTTCTGGGTTGATGGTTTTTTTTTTTTTTTCCAAAAAACGAGAATTGTAGGATTTTCGGAATTTCGGAATCTCGGATTTTTTTTTTTTCTGGTTTTCTGGTTTTTTGGTTTTCTGGTTTTCGGGTTTTTTTTCTTCTGGTTTTCTGGTCTTTTTTTTTTTTTTTTTTTTCCCAAAAAACCTAACTCGATATTTTCTGGTTTTTTTTTTTTTTCCACAAAACGAGAATTGTCGGATTCTCGGATGTCCGGATTCTGGGATTTTTTTTTTCTTTTTTTTTTTCTGGTTTTCTGGTTGTCTGGTTCTTTGGTTTTCTGGTTTTTTTTTTTTTTTTCCACAAAACGAGAATTCTAGGATTTTCGGATTTTCGGATCCTCGGATTTTTTTTTTTTTTTTCTTTCTGGGTTTCTGGTTTTTTTTTTTTTTTTTCCGAAAAAACGAGAATTGTATTTTGTATTGTTTTTTCGGATCCTCGGTTTTTTTTTTTTTCTTTCTGATTTTCTGTTTTTTTTTTTCTGGTTTTCTGGTTTTTTTTTTTTTTTTTTCCACAAAACGAGCATTCTAGGATTTTCGGATTTCCGGATTCTCGGATTTTTTTTTTTCTTTTTTCTGGCCTTCTGGTTTTTAGGTGCTCTGGTTTTTCGGGTTTATTTTTTTCTGGTTTTCTGCTTTTTTTTTTTTTTTTTCCCGGGAAAACCTAACCTGATATTTTCTGGGTTTTTTTTTTTTTTTTCCACAAAACGAGCATTCTAGGATTTTCGGATTTTCGGATTCTCGGATTTTTTTTTTTCTTTTTTCTGGCCTTCTGGTTTTTAGGTGCTCTGGTTTTTCGGGTTTTTTTTTCTGGTTTTCTGCTTTTCTTTTTTTTTTTTTCCCCAAAAAACCTAACCTGATATTTTCTGGGTTTTTTTTTTTTTTTTCCACAAAACGAGAATTCTCGGATTCTCGGATGTTCGGATTCTGGGAATTTTTTTTTTTTTTTCTGGTTTTCTGGTTTTCTGGTTTTTTGGTTTTCTGGTTTTTTTTTTTTTTTCCACAAAACGAGAATTCTAGGATTTTCGGATTTTCGGATTCTCGGATTTTTTTTTTTTCTGGTTAGGGTTTTTGGGTGCCCTGGTTTTTGGGGTTTTTTTTTCTGGGTTTCTGGGGTTTTTTTTTTTTTTTTCCCCAAAAAACCTAACCTGATATTTTCTGGTTTTTTTTTTTTTTTTTTCCACACAACGAGAATTCTCGGATTTTTCGGATTCTCGGGTCCTCGGATTTTTTTTTTTTTTTTCCTGGTTTTCTGGTTTTCTGGTTTTCTGATTTTCTGGTTTTTTTTTTTTCTGGTTTTCTGGTTTTTTTTTTTTATTTTTTTCCCAAAAAACCTAACCTGATATTTTCTTGTTTTTATTTTATTTTTTTTTTCCACTAACGAGAATTCTCGGAATCTCGGATGTTCGGATTCTGGGATTTTTTTTTTTTTTTTTCTGGTTCTCTGGTTTTTTGGTTTTCCGGTTTTTGTTTTTTCTGGTTTTCTGGTTTTTTTTTTTTATTTTTTTCCCCACAACGAGAATTCTCATATTTTCGGATATTCGGATCCTCGGATTTTTTTTTTTTTTTCTGGTTTTCTGGTTTTTTGGTTTTCTCGTTTTCGGGTTTTTTTTTTCTGGTTTTCTGGTCTTTTTTTTTTTTTTTTTTTTTTCCCAAAAAACCTAACCTGATATTTTCTGGTTTTTTTTTTTTTTTTCCACAAAACGAGAATTCTCGGATTCTCGGATGTTCGGATTCTGGGATTTTTTTTTTTTTCTGGTTTTCTGGTTCTCTGGTTTTTTGGTTTTCTGGTTTTTTTTTTTTTTTTCCACAAAACGAGAATTGTAGGATTTTTCGGATTTTCGGATCGTCGGTTTTTTTTTTTTTTTTTTTCTGATTTTCTGGTTTTTTTTTTTCTGGTTTTCTGGTTTTTTTTTTTTTTTTTGTTTTTTTTTCCACAAAACGAGAATTCCAGGATTTTCGCATTTTCGGATTCTCGGATTTTTTTTTTTTCTGGTTTTCTGGTTTTTGGGTGCTCTGGTTTTTCGGGTTTTTTTTTTCTGGTTTTCTGGTTTTTTTTTTTTTTCCCCAAAAAACACAACCTGATATTTTCTGGTTTTTTTTTATTTTTTTTTTTTCCCCAAAAAACCTAACCTGATATTTTCTGGCTTTTTTTTTTTTTCCACAGTCCGAGAATTGTCGGATTTTCGGATTTTCGGATTCTCGGATTTTTTTTTTTTTCTGGTTTTCTGGTTTTTTCGTTCTTGTTTTCACGTTTTTATTTTTTCTGGTTTTCCTGTTTTTTTTTTTTTTTTTCCCAAAAAACCTAACCTGATATTTTCTGAATTTTTTTTTTTTTTTTTCCACACGGATTTTTCGGATTTTCGGGTCCTCGGATTTTTTTTTTGTTTTTTTTTTCCTGGTTTTTGAATTTTTTTTTTCCTGGTTTTCTGGTTTTTTTTTTTTTTTCCAAAAAACGAGAATTCTAGGTTTTTCGGATTTTCGGATTCTAACCGACGCCGTGCAACGGGTCCTCTACCGGGCCCGCACGGGTGTGAAGTTGGGTGCGACGGGGGCACCCGACGGGGAGGAGGCCCGTGCGTTGTTCCTCGCGTGCGAGGAACTTGGTCCGTCACATGGTGCTGGGACGCACAGCATAGAAGGTAAAAAATGGTAGGAAAATGCTGAGCATATTGCTCAGGATATTTGGGGATGCTCAGCATTCATGCTCAGCAAATGGGACTCATATTGCAGGGTTGATCTCGGAAGTCCCAGCCAAAATTTCTTCCGAGCTCCCCCGGCACAGTCGGCTGGGAAGCCCATGGAACATTCCTACCGATATCGGTTGCGTTCTGGGACCCGATCTGGCTGCCAAAACTTCCGAGCAGCTTTCCGAGGGATTTCAAAAACTTCCAGGCGTTTTTCCATCGGTTTTTTGTACAATGACCTACACCGTTCTTGGTTCCCAAATCCCACACCTCAGCAAAGAAACACACAAAAAGACAAGCATGACCGTTCACTTACGCTTGAAATGTGAATGCTCAGTGCCTTGCCTGTTCATTTCAGCTTGAACTGTGAATGCTGTAATCTCCTTCGCTGAGCATCTGCACAGGACAGCCATCGCTTGACATGGCATCCACATCCACCACCACACGGCGATACTTCTTGGGTTGAGGTTGGGGTTCAGGGTTGTCACTGGATGATGAGGAAGAATCTGAGGCACTTACTGTGGAGGCACCGGATAGGTGCACAGCATCATCATCCGAATCATTATCCTCGGGACTGCTACTGCTCCCACTATCACTGCTGCTGCTGCTGCTGCTGCTGCTGCTGCTGCTGCTGCTGTTGCTACTGTTACTGCTGCTACTGCCACTGCCAGGAGGGCACACAAGTTGCTCCTCAATGTCGCTATCAACAATGGGTACACGCGCCAACTTCGTACGTCTCATGGGTTGAACACGCTGCTGCTCGTTCAAACCCGTAGGACCTTGAAATGAAGCAGCACTGTCCTCGCCCTCCGAAGGGGGTACAATATCAACTGTCGCAGGGTTAGAAACTCGGCTTTGAGGGATGGGCCCCACACGTCCCTTACCCTTTCCCTTGTCCTTCAGCACCTTACGGCGTGCAGCACAGGACTTAAATGTGGCACGGCTCTTCAAACCCAGTTTGGGCCACTTGCAGACAGCTTCCCTGTCCAGTGGTACCCATTGACGGACACCACGCTTTGAGCCACAAGTCCCACACACACATACCACATCACTCTCGGGATTTGCACCTGGAAAGGCGCATTTCACCGAACGGGTGTCTGGGTGCATATATAGGGAGCAACCACCTCCATCCTGGAAATGCAGCAAATGCTCTAAGAGGCGTTGGAAGACCACATGCCACACGGCATTGGCAGCAACCATGCACGCCTCCAGAACAACGTTTCGTTGCACGGGCGCCCAAATTTTGGCACAGGGGATCTTCTTTTTTTTCCTGCACGAACTTCTGATACAGCTCATGCTTCAAACTTTCACTAATACTGGCATCTTGCCTGGTACTAGTGACGGGGGCATATCTCTTGGCCACCCTCAGATCCCGCTCGCCGGCCTCATCGGAATACAGCATGGGTGTCTGTGGAATACACCATGTGTGGGACCACCCATGCATATATAAGGTTGCAGTGCAACCTTCTTCAGCAAACTCGGGGATGATGTGCACAATATATGTGTACAACATCCCCATAGCTTGCCATGTGACAGTTGCCAGGTTATTACAACCATAGCATAGATGCACCATGTGGCAAAATGCCACCACCAAGGAATGGAAAGGCAGGGGGAGCACCATACCCCCTGCTAGTCTGCCCATGACTGTGCGGGCCTCGCAACCTGTGAGGCTAATGCCTGCCTGGAATCTACCTCGTACGTGACGCATGTGCTGCCTGCTATCAGGTGGCAAAGATCCAGGATCATACCTCCTTGCCACATGTGCTATGACCTGGAGTAGCTCATGGTTGTAGGGCGCTGGTAGTGTTCGACCTATGACACCCAGGATCCTGGAGGCTGCTCCTTTGGTGTTGTGCAATACAGGTTGCACAATATATACCTCTTCCAGGTTAGAAACCCCCTGAAACTTATGGGACCCACGCACACCATTGAGACATCCCCCTTTGTGCAAAAAGAGTTCTCCCGCCCCATCCTTATTCACCCAGGGACACGCCACGCAGCCCTTTTGCCGGCACTCAGACCACAAATGGTGGTGATCGGCAGTGATTGCGCCGAGCCTTATCTGCAGGGTGGTGTTGTACACTGCACCAGCATACTTCATACGTTGCTTAAATTTACAAGAAGGCAAGGCTTGTAAGGCCTCTGCACGTTTGGGTAGCCACTGGCAATCACTGACCTTGGGAAGCTCTTGCCAGGTCAACATGTCTGTGCACCTAGGCACATTGCCAGACATTGGGAACCAGTGTCCCTGGAAATCAATTATACTGATTTTTGTGTTAATATTTGGACGGCCCCGGGGCTGGTAACCGTCGGCGTAGAGGCCTAAGGTCAGGGTGGCATGGGGTGGTCAGGGTTTCTGCCGGCCTTGGGCGGCCAACGAGCAACACTTCTGTAGAAGTAGGTGGCACAGCTGTGGTAACAACTTCCTGTTGTCCAGGGAGTAGTCCACTGCAGGAAGATGCAGGTCCTCCTGTTGCCTTAAAGCAACCATTGACCAACCAACCCCTGGTTGGAGATGGTCTAAGGTGCGCAAGACAGCGGCTGGCACCACATGCTCATGGCGAAGGCGAAGTGCAGCAGCCTGGCACTCTGGTGCTTGGGTGACTGATGTGGCCTGTGTGGTAGGCAAAGGGCCAAGGGACCTACGCACAACTGTGAAGGTGCCAGTTGGGGGGCACTGTAGCTGGTCTAGGTCCTTGGCCTGCAAGGGGGTGGCCGTGGGGAAGTTCATGGCAAAGGCTGACACCATGAATTGATCAGCTGGAATAGGGCATATGCTGGCAAATGCCTCCAGCTTGGAGATCTCCCCCTTCACCCATATAGCATGGTTGTTCACAACAAATTCATGGTGAAACATGGTGCCTGGGAAACAGAAGATTGCAGTAGGCCACTGTTTTGGTTGGTTTCAAAGGAACCATGTATGGAAAGCCCCAACCAATACCTTTCACCAGAACCTTTTTTTGCCAGGATTGCTCCAACCAGTTTCGAGATCCAAGGGTCCAAAGTGTGCTCGACTATCCGCCCCCTCCCTCTGCGCCACTGTTTTGGTTGGTTTCAAGGAAACCATGTATGGAAAGCCCCAACCAGTACCTTTCACCAGAACCTTCTTTTGCCAGGATTGCTCCAACCAGTTTCGAGATCCAAGGGTCCAAAGTGTGCTCGACTATCCGCCCCCTCACTCTGCGCCACTGTTTTGGTACGTTTCACGGAAACCATGTATCGAAAGCCCCAACCAGTACCTTTCACCAGAACCTTCATTTGCCAGGATTGCTCCAACCAGTTTCGAGATCCAAGGGTCCAAAGTGTGCTTGACTATCCGCCCCCTCACTCTGCGCCACTGTTTTGGTTGGTTTCAAGGAAACCATGTATGGAAAGCCCCAACCAGTACCTTTCACCAGAACCTTCTTTTGCCAGGATTGCTCCAACCAGTTTCGAGATCTAAGGGTCCCAAAGTGTGCTCGACTATCCGCCCCCTCCCTCTGCGCCACTGTTTTGGTTGGTTTCAAGGAAACCATGTATGGAAAGCCCCATCCAGTACCTTTCACCAGAACCTTCTTTTGCCAGGATTGCTCCAACCAGTTTCGGGATCCAAGGGTCCAAAGTGTGCTCGACTATCCGCCCCCTCACTCTGCGCCACTGTTTTGGTTGGTTTTAAGGAAACCATGTATGGAAAGCCCCAACCAGTACCTTTCACCAGAACCTTCTTTTGCCAGGATTGCTCCAACCAGTTTCGAGATCCAAGGGTCCAAAGTGTGCTCGACTATCCGCCCCCTCACTCTGCGCCACTGTTGTGGTTGTTTGCAAGGAAACCATGTATGGAAAGCCCCAGCCAGTACCTTTCACCAGAACCTTCATTTGCCAGGATTGCTCCAACCAGTTTCGAGATCCAAGGGTCCAAAGTGTGCTCGACTATCCGCCCCCTCCCTCTGCGCCACTGTTTTGGTTGGTTTCAAGGAAAACATGTATGGAAAGCCCCAACCAGTACCTTTCACCAGAACCTTCTTTTGCCAGGATTGCTCCAACCAGTTTCGAGATCTAAGGGTCCAAAGTGTGCTCGACTATCCGCCCCCTCCCTCTGCGCGACTATTTTGGTTGGTTTCAAGGAAACCATGTATGGAAAGCCCCAACCAGTACCTTTCACCAGAACCTTCTTTCGCCAGGGTTGCTCCAACCAGTTTCGAGATCTAAGGGTCCAAAGTGTGCTCGACTATCCGCCCCCTCCCTCTGCGCCACTATTTTGGTTGGTTTCAAGGAAACCATGTATGGAAAGCCCCAACCAGTACCTTTCACCAGAACCTTCTTTCGCCAGGATTGCTCCAACCAGTTTCGAGATCCAAGGGTCCAAAGTGTGCTCGACTATCCGCCCCCTCACTCTGCGCCACTGTTGTGGTTGGTTGCAAGGAAACCATGTATGGAAAGCCCCAGCCAGTACCTTTCACCAGAACCTTTTTTTGCCAGGATTGCTCCAACCAGTTTTGAGATGCAAGGGTCCAAAGTGTGCTCGACTATCCGCCCCCTCCCTCTGCGCCACTGTTTTGGTTGGTTTCAAGGAAACCATGTATGGAAAGCCCCAACCAGTACCTTTCACCGGAACCTTCTTTTGCCAGGATTGCTCCAACCAGCTTCGAGATCTAAGGGTCCAAAGTGTGCTCGACTATCCGCCCCCTCCCTCTGCGCCACTGTTTTGGTTGGTTGCAAGGAAACCATGTATGGAAAGCCCCAACCAGTACCTTTCACCGGAACCTTCTTTTGCCAGGATTGCTCCAACCAGCTTCGAGATCTAAGGGTCCAAAGTGTGCTCGACTATCCGCCCCCTCCCTCTGCGCCACTGTTTTGGTTGGTTTCAAGGAAACCATGTATGGAAAGCCCCAGCCAGTACCTTTCACCGGAACCTTCTTTTGCCAGGATTGCTCCAACCAGCTTCGAGATCTAAGGGTCCAAAGTGTGCTCGACTATCCGCCCCCTCCCTCTGCGCCACTGTTTTGGTTGGTTTCAAGGAAACCATGTATGGAAAGCCCCAACCAGTACCTTTCACCGGAACCTTCTTTTGCCAGGATTGCTCCAACCAGCTTCGAGATCTAAGGGTCCAAAGTGTGCTCGACTATCCGCCCCCTCCCTCTGCGCCACTGTTTTGGTTGGTTGCAAGGAAACCATGTATGGAAAGCCCCAACCAGTACCTTTCACCAGAACCTTCTTTTGCCAGGATTGCTCCAACCAGCTTCGAGATCTAAGGGTCCAAAGTGTGCTCGACTATCCGCCCCCTCCCTTTGCGCCACTGTTGTGGTTGGTTGCAAGGAAACCATGTATGGAAAGCCCCAACCAGTACCTTTCACCAGAACCTTCTTTTGCCAGGATTGCTCCAACCAGTTTCGAGATCCAAGGGTCCAAAGTGTGCTCGACTATCCGCCCCCTCCCTCTGCGCCACTGTTTTGGTTGGTTTCAAGGAAACCATGTATGGAAAGCCCCAACCAGTACCTTTCACCAGAACCTTCTTTTGCCAGGACTGCTCCGACCAGCTTCGAGATCTAAGGGTCCAAAGTGTGCTCGACTATCCGCCCCCTCCCTCTGCGCCAGTGTTTTGGTTGGTTGCAAGGAAACCATGTATGGAAAGCCCCAACCAGTACCTTTCTCCAGAACCTTCTTTTGCCAGGATTGCTCCAACCAGTTTCGAGATCTAAGGGTCCAAAGTGTGCTCAACTATCCGCCCCCTCACTCTGCGCCACTGTTTTGGTTGGTTTCAAGGAAACCATGTATCGCTAGCCCCAACCAGTACCTTTCTCCAGAACCTTCTTTTGCCAGGATTGCTCCAACCAGTTTCGAGATCCAAGGGTCCAAAGTGTGCTCGACTATCCGCCCCCTCACTCTGCGCCACTGTTGTGGTTGGTTGCAAGGAAACCATGTATGGAAAGCCCCAGCCAGTACCTTTCACCAGAACCTTCATTTGCCAGGATTGCTCCAACCAGTTTCGAGATCCAAGGGTCCAAAGTGTGCTCGACTATCCGCCCCCTCCCTCTGCGCCACTGTTTTGGTTGGTTTCAAGGAAACCATGTATGGAAAGCCCCAACCAGTACCTTTCACCAGAACCTTCTTTTGCCAGGATTGCTCCAACCAGTTTCGAGATCCAAGGGTCCAAAGTGTGCTCGACTATCCGCCCCCTCACTCTGTGCCACTGTTTTGGTTGGTTTCAAGGAAACCATGTATGGAAAGCCCCAACCAGTACCTTTGACCAGAACCTTCATTTGCCAGGATTGCTCCAACCAGTTTCGAGATCCAAGGGTCCAAAGTGTGCTCGACAATCCGCCCCCTCACTCTGCGCCACTGTTGTGGTTGGTTGCAAGGAAACCATGTATGGAAAGCCCCAGCCAGTACCTTTCACCAGAACCTTCATCTGCCAGGATTGCTCCAAACAGTTTCGAGATCCAAGGGTCCAAAGTGTGCTCGACTATCCGCCCCCTCCCTCTGCGCCACTGTTTTGGTTGGTTTCAAAGGAACCATGTATGGAAAGCCCCAACCAGTACCTTTCACCAGAACCTTCTTTTGCCAGGATTGCTCCAACCAGTTTCGAGATCTAAGGGTCCAAAGTGTGCTCGACTATCCGCCCCCTCCCTCTGCGCCACTGTTTTGGTTGGTTTCAAGGAAACCATGTATGGAAAGCCCCAACCAGTACCTTTGACCACAACCTTCTTTTGCCAGGGTTGCTCCAACCAGTTTCGAGATCCAAGGGTCCAAAGTGTGCTCGACTATCCGCCCCCTCACTCTGCGCCACTGTTTTGGTTGGTTTCAAGGAAACCATGTATGGAAAGCCCCAACCAGTACCTTTCACCAGAACCTTCTTTTGCCAGGATTGCTCCAACCAGTTTCGAGATCTAAGGGTCCAAAGTGTGCTCGACTATCCGCCCCCTCCCTCTGCGCCACTGTTGTGGTTGGTTGCAACGAAACCATGTATGGAAAGCCCCAACCAGTACCTTTCACCAGAACCTTCATTTGCCAGGATTGCTCCAACCAGTTTCGAGATCCAAGGGTCCAAAGTTTGCTCGACTATCCGCCCCCTCACTCTGCGCCACTGTTGTGGTTGGTTGCAAGGAAACCATGTATGGAAAGCCCCAGCCAGTACCTTTCACCAGAACCTTCATTTGCCAGGATTGCTCCAACCAGTTTCGAGATCCAAGGGTCCAAAGTGTGCTCGACTATCCGCCCCCTCCCTCTGCGCCACTGTTTTGGTTGGTTTCAAAGGAACCATGTATGGAAAGCCCCAACCAGTACCTTTCACCAGAACCTTCTTTTGCCAGGATTGCTCCAACCAGTTTCGAGATCCAAGGGTCCAAAGTGTGCTCGACTATCCGCCCCCTCACTCTGTGCCACTGTTTTGGTTGGTTTCAAGGAAACCATGTATGGAAAGCCCCAACCAGTACCTTTGACCAGAACCTTCATTTGCCAGGATTGCTCCAACCAGTTTCGAGATCCAAGGGTCCAAAGTGTGCTCGACAATCCGCCCCCTCACTCTGCGCCACTGTTGTGGTTGGTTGCAAGGAAACCATGTATGGAAAGCCCCAGCCAGTACCTTTCACCAGAACCTTCATCTGCCAGGATTGCTCCCAACAGTTTCGAGATCCAAGGGTCCAAAGTGTGCTCGACTATCCGCCCCCTCCCTCTGCGCCACTGTTTTGGTTGGTTTCAAAGGAACCATGTATGGAAAGCCCCAACCAGTACCTTTCACCAGAACCTTCTTTTGCCAGGATTGCTCCAACCAGTTTCGAGATCTAAGGGTCCAAAGTGTGCTCGACTATCCGCCCCCTCACTCTGCGCCACTGTTTTGGTTGGTTTCAAGGAAACCATGTATGGAAAGCCCCAACCAGTACCTTTCACCACAACCTTCTTTTGCCAGGGTTGCTCCAACCAGTTTCGAGATCCAAGGGTCCAAAGTGTGCTCGACTATCCGCCCCCTCACTCTGCGCCACTGTTTTGGTTGGTTTCAAAGGAACCATGTATGGAAAGCCCCAACCAGTACCTTTCACCAGAACCTTCATTTGCCAGGATTGCTCCAACCAGTTTCGAGATCCAAGGGTCCAAAGTGTGCTCTACAATCCGCTGCCTCACTCTGCGCCACTGTTGTGGTTGGTTGCAAGGAAACCATGTATGGAAAGCCCCAGCCAGTACCTTTCACCAGAACCTTCATCTGCCAGGATTGCTCCAAACAGTTTCGAGATCCAAGGGTCCAAAGTGTGCTCGACTATCCGCCCCCTCCCTCTGCGCCACTGTTTTGGTTGGTTTCAAAGGAACCATGTATGGAAAGCCCCAACCAGTACCTTTCACCAGAACCTTCTTTTGCCAGGATTGCTCCAACCAGTTTCGAGATCTAAGGGTCCAAAGTGTGCTCGACTATCCGCCCCCTCACTCTGCGCCACTGTTTTGGTTGGTTTCAAGGAAACCATGTATGGAAAGCCCCAACCAGTACCTTTCACCACAACCTTCTTTTGCCAGGGTTCCTCCAACCAGTTTCGAGATCCAAGGGTCCAAAGTGTGCTCGACTATCCGCCCCCTCCCTCTGCGCCACTGTTGTGGTTGGTTGCAACGAAACCATGTATGGAAAGCCCCAGCCAGTACCTTTCACCAGAACCTTCATTTGCCAGGATTGCTCCAACCAGTTTCGAGATCCAAGGGTCCAAAGTGTGCTCGACTATCCGCCCCCTCACTCTGCGCCACTGTTGTGGTTGGTTGCAAGGAAACCATGTATGGAAAGCCCCAGCCAGTACCTTTCACCAGAACCTTCATTTGCCAGGATTGCTCCAACCAGTTTCGAGATCCAAGGGTCCAAAGTGTGCTCGACTATCCGCCCCCTCCCTCTGCGCCACTGTTTTGGTTGGTTTCACGGAAACCATGTATCGAAAGCCCCAACCAGTACCTTTCACCAAAACCTTCTTTTGCCAGGATTGCTCCAACCAGTTTCGAGATCCAAGGGTCCAAAGTGTGCTCGACTATCCGCCCCCTCCCTCTGCGCCACTGTTTTGGTTGGTTTCAAGGACACCATGTATGGAAAGCCCCAACCAGTACCTTTCATCAGAACCTTCTTTTGCCAGGATTGCTCCAACCAGTTTCGAGATCCAAGGGTCCAAAGTGTGCTCGACTATCCGCCCCCTCACTCTGTGCCACTGTTTTGGTTGGTTTCAAGGAAACCATGTATGGAAAGACCCAACCAGTACCTTTGACCAGAACCTTCATTTGCCAGGATTGCTCCAACCAGTTTCGAGATCCAAGGGTCCAAAGTGTGCTCGACAATCCGCCCCCTCACTCTGCGCCACTGTTGTGGTTGGTTGCAAGGAAACCATGTATGGAAAGCCCCAGCCAGTACCTTTCACCAGAACCTTCATCTGCCAGGATTGCTCCAACCAGTTTCGAGATCCAAGGGTCCAAAGTGTGCTCGACTATCCGCCCCCTCCCTCTGCGCCACTGTTTTGGTTGGTTCCAAAGGAACCATGTATGGAAAAGCCCAACCAGTACCTTTCACCAGAACCTTCTTTTGCCAGGATTGCTCCAACCAGTTTCGAGATCCAAGGGTCCAAAGTGTGCTCGACTATCCGCCCCCTCACTCTGCGCCACTGTTGTGGTTGGTTGCAAGGAAACCATGTATGGAAAGCCCCAGCCAGTACCTTTCACCAGAACCTTCATTTGCCAGGATTGCTCCAACCAGTTTCGAGATCCAAGGGTCCAAAGTGTGCTCGACTATCCGCCCCCTCCCTCTGCGCCACTGTTTTGGTTGGTTTCACGGAAACCATGTATCGAAAGCCCCAACCAGTACCTTTCACCAAAACCTTCTTTTGCCAGGATTGCTCCAACCAGTTTCGAGATCCAAGGGTCCAAAGTGTGCTCGACTATCCGCCCCCTCCCTCTGCGCCACTGTTTTGGTTGGTTTCAAGGACACCATGTATGGAAAGCCCCAACCAGTACCTTTCATCAGAACCTTCTTTTGCCAGGATTGCTCCAACCAGTTTCGAGATCCAAGGGTCCAAAGTGTGCTCGACTATCCGCCCCCTCACTCTGTGCCACTGTTTTGGTTGGTTTCAAGGAAACCATGTATGGAAAGACCCAACCAGTACCTTTGACCAGAACCTTCATTTGCCAGGATTGCTCCAACCAGTTTCGAGATCCAAGGGTCCAAAGTGTGCTCGACAATCCGCCCCCTCACTCTGCGCCACTGTTGTGGTTGGTTGCAAGGAAACCATGTATGGAAAGCCCCAGCCAGTACCTTTCACCAGAACCTTCATCTGCCAGGATTGCTCCAACCAGTTTCGAGATCCAAGGGTCCAAAGTGTGCTCGACTATCCGCCCCCTCCCTCTGCGCCACTGTTTTGGTTGGTTCCAAAGGAACCATGTATGGAAAAGCCCAACCAGTACCTTTCACCAGAACCTTCTTTTGCCAGGATTGCTCCAACCAGTTTCGAGATCTAAGGGTCCAAAGTGTGCTCGACTATCCGCCCCCTCCCTCTGCGCCACTGTTTTGGTTGGTTTCAAGGAAACCATGTATGGAAAGCCCCAACCAGTACCTTTCACCAGAACCTTCTTTTGCCAGGATTGCTCCAACCAGTTTCGAGATCCAAGGGTCCAAAGTGTGCTCGACTATCCGCCCCCTCACTCTGCGCCACTGTTGTGTTTGGTTGCAAGGAAACCATGTATGGAAAGCCCCAGCCAGTACCTTTCACCAGAACCTTCATTTGCCAGGATTGCTCCGACCAGTTTCGAGATCCAAGGGTCCAAAGTGTGCTCGACTATCCGCCCCCTCCCTCTGCGCCACTGTTTTGGTTGGTTTCACGGAAACCATGTATCGAAAGCCCCAACCAGTACCTTTCACCAAAACCTTCTTTTGCCAGGATTGCTCCAACCAGTTTCGAGATCCAAGGGTCCAAAGTGTGCTCGACTATCCGCCCCCTCACTCTGCGCCACTGTTGTGTTTGGTTGCAAGGAAACCATGTATGGAAAGCCCCAGCCAGTACCTTTCACCAGAACCTTCATTTGCCAGGATTGCTCCAACCAGTTTCGAGATCCAAGGGTCCAAAGTGTGCTCGACTATCCGCCCCCTCCCTCTGCGCCACTGTTTTGGTTGGTTTCACGGAAACCATGTATCGAAAGCCCCAACCAGTACCTTTCACCAAAACCTTCTTTTGCCAGGATTGCTCCAACCAGTTTCGAGATCCAAGGGTCCAAAGTGTGCTCGACTATCCGCCCCCTCCCTCTGCGCCACTGTTTTGGTTGGTTTCAAAGGAACCATGTATGGAAAGCCCCAACCAGTACCTTTCACCAGAACCTTCTTTTGCCAGGATTGCTCCAAACAGTTTCGAGATCCAAGGGTCCAAAGTGTGCTCGACTATCCGCCCCCTCCCTCTGCGCCACTGTTTTGGTTGGTTTCAAAGGAACCATGTATGGAAAGCCCCAACCAGTACCTTTCACCAGAACCTTCTTTTGCCAGGATTGCTCCAACCAGTTTCGAGATCTAAGGGTCCAAAGTGTGCTCGACTATCCGCCTCCTCCCTCTGCGCCACTGTTTTGGTTGGTTTCAAGGAAACCATGTATGGAAAGCCCCAACCAGTACCTTTCACCACAACCTTCTTTTGCCAGGGTTGCTCCAACCAGTTTCGAGATCCAAGGGTCCAAAGTGTGCTCGACTATCCGCCCCCTCACTCTGCGCCACTGTTTTGGTTGGTTTCAAGGAAACCATGTATGGAAAGCCCCAACCAGTACCTTTCACCAGAACCTTCTTTTGCCAGGATTGCTCCAACATGTTTCGAGATCTAAGGGTCCAAAGTGTGCTCGACTATCCGCCCCCTCCCTCTGCGCCACTGTTGTGGTTGGTTGCAACGAAACCATGTATGGAAAGCCCCAGCCAGTACCTTTCACCAGAACCTTCATTTGCCAGGATTGCTCCAACCAGTTTCGAGATCCAAGGGTCCAAAGTGTGCTCGACTATCCGCCCCCTCACTCTGCGCCACTGTTGTGGTTGGTTGCAAGGAAACCATGTATGGAAAGCCCCAGCCAGTACCTTTCACCAGAACCTTCATTTGCCAGGATTCCTCCAACCAGTTTCGAGATCCAAGGGTCCAAAGTGTGCTCGACTATCCGCCCCCTCCCTCTGCTCCACTGTTTTGGTTGGTTTCACGGAAACCATGTATCGAAAGCCCCAACCAGTACCTTTCACCAAAACCTTCTTTTGCCAGGATTGCTCCAACCAGTTTCGAGATCCAAGGGTCCAAAGTGTGCTCGACTATCCGCCCCCTCCCTCTGCGCCACTGTTTTGGTTTGTTTCAAGGAAACCATGTATGGAAAGCCCCAACCAGTACCTTTCACCAGAACCTTCATTTGCCAGGATTGCTCCAACCAGTTTCGAGATCCAAGGGTCCAAAGTGTGCTCGACTATCCGCCCCCTCACTCTGTGCCACTGTTTTGGTTGGTTTCAAGGAAACCATGTATGGAAAGCCCCAACCAGTACCTTTGACCAGAACCTTCATTTGCCAGGATTGCTCCAACCAGTTTCGAGATCCAAGGGTCCAAAGTGTGCTCGACAATCCGCCCCCTCACTCTGCGCCACTGTTGTGGTTGGTTGCAGGGAAACCATGTATGGAAAGCCCCAGCCAGTACCTTTCACCAGAACCTTCATCCGCCAGGATTGCTCCAACCAGTTTCGAGATCCAAGGGTCCAAAGTGTGCTCGACTATCCGCCCCCTCCCTCTGCGCCACTGTTTTGGTTGGTTTCAAAGGAACCATGTATGGAAAAGCCCAACCAGTACCTTTCACCAGAACCTTCTTTTGCCAGGATTGCTCCAACCAGTTTCGAGATCTAAGGGTCCAAAGTGTGCTCGACTATCCGCCCCCTCCCTCTGCGCCACTGTTTTGGTTGGTTTCAAAGGAACCATGTATGCAAAGCCCCAACCAGTACCTTTCACCAGAACCTTCTTTTGCCAGGGTTGCTCCAACCAGTTTCGAGATCCAAGGGTCCAAAGTGTGCTCGACTATCCGCCCCCTCACTCTGCGCCACTGTTTTGGTTGGTTTCAAGGAAACCATGTATGGAAAGCCCCAACCAGTACCTTTCACCAGAACCTTCTTTTGCCAGGATTGCTCCAACCAGTTTCGAGATCTAAGGGTCCAAAGTGTGCTCGACTATCCGCCCCCTCCCTCTGCGCCACTGTTGTGGTTGGTTGCAACGAAACCATGTATGGAAAGCCCCAGCCAGTACCTTTCACCAGAACCTTCATTTGCCAGGATTGCTCCAACCAGTTTCGAGATCCAAGGGTCCAAAGTGTGCTCGACTATCCGCCCCCTCACTCTGCGCCACTGTTGTGGTTGGTTGCAAGGAAACCATGTATGGAAAGCCCCAGCCAGTACCTTTCACCAGAACCTTCATTTGCCAGGATTGCTCCAACCAGTTTCGAGATCCAAGGGTCCAAAGTGTGCTCGACTATCCGCCCCCTCCCTCTGCGCCACTGTTTTGGTTGGTTTCACGGAAACCATGTATCGAAAGCCCCAACCAGTACCTTTCACCAAAACCTTCTTTTGCCAGGATTGCTCCAACCAGTTTCGAGATCCAAGGGTCCAAAGTGTGCTCGACTATCCGCCCCCTCCCTCTGCGCCACTGTTTTGGTTTGTTTCAAGGAAACCATGTATGGAAAGCCCCAACCAGTACCTTTCACCAGAACCTTCATTTGCCAGGATTGCTCCAACCAGTTTCGAGATCCAAGGGTCCAAAGTGTGCTCGACTATCCGCCCCCTCACTCTGTGCCACTGTTTTGGTTGGTTTCAAGGAAACCATGTATGGAAAGCCCCAACCAGTACCTTTGACCAGAACCTTCATTTGCCAGGATTGCTCCAACCAGTTTCGAGATCCAAGGGTCCAAAGTGTGCTCGACAATCCGCCCCCTCACTCTGCGCCACTGTTGTGGTTGGTTGCAGGGAAACCATGTATGGAAAGCCCCAGCCAGTACCTTTCACCAGAACCTTCATCTGCCAGGATTGCTCCAACCAGTTTCGAGATCCAAGGGTCCAAAGTGTGCTCGACTATCCGCCCCCTCCCTCTGCGCCACTGTTTTGGTTGGTTTCAAAGGAACCATGTATGGAAAAGCCCAACCAGTACCTTTCACCAGAACCTTCTTTTGCCAGGATTGCTCCAACCAGTTTCGAGATCTAAGGGTCCAAAGTGTGCTCGACTATCCGCCCCCTCCCTCTGCGCCACTGTTTTGGTTGGTTTCAAGGAAACCATGTATGGAAAGCCCCAACCAGTACCTTTGACCAGAACCTTCTTTTGCCAGGGTTGCTCCAACCAGTTTCGAGATCCAAGGGTCCAAAGTGTGCTCGACTATCCGCCCCCTCACTCTGCGCCGGTGTTTTGGTTGGTTTCAAGGAAACCATGTATGGAAAGCCCCAACCAGTACCTTTCACCAGAACCTTCTTTTGCCAGGATTGCTCCAACCAGTTTCGAGATCTAAGGGTCCAAAGTGTGCTCGACTATCCGCCCCCTCCCTCTGCGCCACTGTTGTGGTTGGTTGCAACGAAACCATGTATGGAAAGCCCCAGCCAGTACCTTTCACCAGAACCTTCATTTGCCAGGATTGCTCCAACCAGTTTCGAGATCTAAGGGTCCAAAGTGTGCTCGAATATCCGCCCCCTCCCTCTGCGCCACTGTTTTGGTTGGTTTCAAGGAAACCATGTATGGAAAGCCCCAACCAGTACCTTTCACCAGAACCTTCTTTTGCCAGGGTTGCTCCAACCAGTTTCGAGATCCAAGGGTCGAAAGTGTGCTCGACTATCCGCCCCCTCACTCTGCGCCACTGTTTTGGTTGGTTTCAAGGAAACCATGTACGGAAAGCCCCAACCAGTACCTTTCACCAGAACCTTCTTTTGCCAGGATTGCTCCAACCAGTTTCGAGATCCAAGGGTCCAAAGTGTGCTCGACTATCCGCCCCCTCACTCTGTGCCACTGTTTTGGTTGGTTTCAAGGAAACCATGTATGGAAAGCCCCAACCAGTACCTTTGACCAGAACCTTCATTTGCCAGGATTGCTCCAACCAGTTTCGAGATCTAAGGGTCCAAAGTGTGCTCGACAATCCGCCCCCCCACTCTGCGCCACTGTTGTGGTTGGTTTCAAGGAAACCATGTATGGAAAGCCCCAGCCAGTACCTTTCACCAGAACCTTCATCTGCCAGGATTGCTCCAACCAGTTTCGAGATCCAAGGGTCCAAAGTGTGCTCGACTATCCGCCCCCTCCCTCTGCGCCACTGTTTTGGTTGGTTTCAAAGGAACCATGTATGGAAAGGCCCAACCAGTACCTTTCACCAGAACCTTCTTTTGCCAGGATTGCTCCAACCAGTTTCGAGATCTAAGGGTCCAAAGTGTGCTCGACTATCCGCCCCCTCCCTCTGCGCCACTGTTTTGGTTGGTTTCAAGGAAACCATGTATGGAAAGCCCCAACCAGTACCTTTCACCAGAACCTTCTTTTGCCAGGGTTGCTCCAACCAGTTTCGAGATCCAAGGGTCCAAAGTGTGCTCGACTATCCGCCCCCTCACTCTGCGCCACTGTTTTGGTTGGTTTCAAGGAAACCATGTATGGAAAGCCCCAACCAGTACCTTTCACCAGAACCTTCTTTTGCCAGGATTGCTCCAACCAGTTTCGAGATCTAAGGGTCCAAAGTATGCTCGACTATCCGCCCCGTCACTCTGCGCCGGTGTTTTGGTTGGTTTCAAGGAAACCATGTATGGAAAGCCCCAGCCAGTACCTTTCACCAGAACCTTCTTTTGCCAGGATTGCTCCAACCAGTTTCGAGATCTAAGGGTCCAAAGTGTGCTCGACTATCCGCCCCCTCCCTCTGCGCCACTGTTGTGGTTGGTTGCAACGAAACCATGTATGGAAAGCCCCAGCCAGTACCTTTCACCAGAACCTTCATTTGCCAGGATTGCTCCAACCAGTTTCGAGATCTAAGGGTCCAAAGTGTGCTCGAATATCCGCCCCCTCCCTCTGCGCCACTGTTTTGGTTGGTTTCAAGGAAACCATGTATGGAAAGCCCCAACCAGTACCTTTCACCAGAACCTTTTTTTGCCAGGGTTGCTCCAACCAGTTTCGAGATCCAAGGGTCCAAAGTGTGCTCGACTATCCGCCCCCTCACTCTGCGCCACTGTTTTGGTTGGTTTCAAGAAAACCATGTATGGAAAGCCCCAACCAGTACCTTTGACCAGAACCTTCTTTTGCCAGGATTGCTCCAACCAGTTTCGAGATCCAAGGGTCCAAAGTGTGCTCGACTATCCGCCCCCTCACTCTGTGCCACTATTTTGGTTGGTTTCAAGGAAACCATGTATGGAAAGCCCCAACCAGTACCTTTGACCAGAACCTTCATTTGCCAGGATTGCTCCAACCAGTTTCGAGATCCAAGGGTCCTAAGTGTGCTCGACAATCCGCCCCCTCACTCTGCGCCACTGTTGTGGTTGGTTTCAAAGGAACCATGTATGGAAAGCCCCAGCCAGTACCTTTCACCAGAACCTTCATCTGCCAGGATTGCTCCAAACAGTTTCGAGATCCAAGGGTCCAAAGTGTGCTCGACTATCCGCCCCCTCCCTCTGCGCCACTGTTTTGGTTGGTTTCAAAGGAACCATGTATGGAAAGGCCCAACCAGTACCTTTCACCAGAACCTTCTTTTGCCAGGATTGCTCCAACCAGTTTCGAGATCTAAGGGTCCAAAGTGTGCTCGACTATCCGCCCCCTCCCTCTGCGCCACTGTTTTGGTTGGTTTCAAGGAAACCATGTATGGAAAGCCCCAACCAGTACCTTTCACCAGAACCTTCTTTTGCCAGGATTGCTCCAACCAGTTTCGAGATCTAAGGGTCCAAAGTGTGCTCGACTATCCGCCCCCTCCCTCTGCGCCACTGTTGTGGTTGGTTGCAACGAAACCATGTATGGAAAGCCCCAGCCAGTACCTTTCACCAGAACCTTCATTTGCCAGGATTGCTCCAACCAGTTTCGAGATCCAAGGGTCCAAAGTGTGCTCGACTATCCGCCCCCTCACTCTGCGCCGATGTTTTGGTTGGTTTCAAGGAAACCATGTATGGAAAGCCCCAACCAGTACCTTTCACCAGAACCTTCTTTTGCCAGGATTGCTCCAACCAGTTTCGAGATCTAAGGGTCCAAAGTGTGCTCGACTATCCGCCCCCTCACTCTGCGCCACTGTTGTGGTTGGTTGCAACGAAACCATGTATGGAAAGCGCCAGCCAGTACCTTTCACCAGAACCTTCATTTGCCAGGATTGCTCCAACCAGTTTCGAGATCTAAGGGTCCAAAGTGTGCTCGAATATCCGCCCCCTCCCTCTGCGCCACTGTTTTGGTTGGTTTCAAGGAAACCATGTATGGAAAGCCCCAACCAGTACCTTTCACCAGAACCTTCTTTTGCCAGGATTGCTCCAACCAGTTTCGAGATCCAAGGGTCCAAAGTGTGCTCGACTATCCGCCCCCTCACTCTGCGCCACTGTTTTGGTTGGTTTCAAGGAAACCATGTATGGAAAGCCCCAACCAGTACCTTTCACCAGAACCTTCTTTTGCCAGGATTGCTCCAACCAGTTTCGAGATCCAAGGGTCCAAAGTGTGCTCGACTATCCGCCCCCTCACTCTGTGCCACTGTTTTGGTTGGTTTCAAGGAAACCATGTATGGAAAGCCCCAACCAGTACCTTTGACCAGAACCTTCATTTGCCAGGATTGCTCCAACCAGTTTCGAGATCCAAGGGTCCAAAGTGTGCTCGACAATCCGCCCCCTCACTCTGCGCCACTGTTGTGGTTGGTTTCAAAGGAACCATGTATGGAAAGCCCCAGCCAGTACCTTTCACCAGAACCTTCATCTGCCAGGATTGCTCCAACCAGTTTCGAGATCCAAGGGTCCAAAGTGTGCTCGACTATCCGCCCCCTCCCTCTGCGCCACTGTTTTGGTTGGTTTCAAAGGAACCATGTATGGAAAGGCCCAACCAGTACCTTTCACCAGAACCTTCTTTTGCCAGGGTTGCTCCAACCAGTTTCGAGATCCAAGGGTCCAAAGTGTGCTCGACTATCCGCCCCCTCACTCTGCGCCACTGTTTTGGTTGGTTTCAAGGAAACCATGTATGGAAAGCCCCAGCCAGTACCTTTCACCAGAACCTTCATTTGCCAGGATTGCTCCAACCAGTTTCGAGATCTAAGGGTCCAAAGTGTGCTCGACTATCCGCCCCCTCCCTCTGCGCCACTGTTTTGGTTGGTTTCAAAGGAACCATGTATGGAAAGGCCCAACCAGTACCTTTCACCAGAACCTTCTTTTGCCAGGATTGCTCCAACCAGTTTCGAGATCTAAGGGTCCAAAGTGTGCTCGACTATCCGCTGCCTCCCTCTGCGCCACTGTTGTGGTTGGTTGCAACGAAACCATGTATGGAAAGCCCCAGCCAGTACCTTTCACCAGAACCTTCATTTGCCAGGATTGCTCCAACCAGTTTCGAGATCTAAGGGTCCAAAGTGTGCTCGACTATCCGCCCCCTCACTCTGCGCCACTGTTTTGGTTGGTTTCAAGGAAACCATGTATGGAAAGCCCCAACCAGTACCTTTGACCAGAACCTTCATTTGCCAGGATTGCTCCAACCAGTTTCGAGATCCAAGGGTCCAAAGTGTGCTCGACAATCCGCCCCCTCACTCTGCGCCACTGTTGTGGTTGGTTTCAAAGGAACCATGTATGGAAAGCCCCAGCCAGTACCTTTCACCAGAACCTTCATCTGCCAGGATTGCTCCAACCAGTTTCGAGATCCAAGGGTCCAAAGTGTGCTCGACTATCCGCCCCCTCCCTCTGCGCCACTGTTTTGGTTGGTTTCAATAGAACCATGTATGGAAAGGCCCAACCAGTACCTTTCACCAGAACCTTCTTTTGCCAGGATTGCTCCAATCAGTTTCGAGATCTAAGGGTCCAAAGTGTGCTCGACTATCCGCCCCCTCCCTCTGCGCCACTGTTTTGGTTGGTTTCAAGGAAACCATGTATGGAAAGCCCCAACCAGTACCTTTCACCAGAACCTTCTTTTGCCAGGGTTGCTCCAACCAGTTTCGAGATCCAAGGGTCCAAAGTGTGCTCGACTATCCGCCCCCTCACTCTGCGCCACTGTTTTGGTTGGTTTCAAGGAAACCATGTATGGAAAGCCCCAACCAGTACCTTTCACCAGAACCTTCTTTTGCCAGGATTGCTCCAACCAGTTTCGAGATCTAAGGGTCCAAAGTGTGCTCAACTATCCGCCCCCTCCCTCTGCGCCACTGTTGTGGTTGGTTGCAACGAAACCATGTATGGAAAGCCCCAGCCAGTACCTTTCACCAGAACCTTCATTTGCCAGGATTGCTCCAACCAGTTTCGAGATCCAAGGGTCCAAAGTGTGCTCGACTATCCGCCCCCTCACTCTGCGCCGGTGTTTTGGTTGGTTTCAGGGAAACCATGTATGGAAAGCCCCAACCAGTACCTTTCACCAGAACCTTCTTTTGCCAGGATTGCTCCAACCAGTTTCGAGATCTAAGGGTCCAAAGTGTGCTCGAATATCCGCCCCCTCACTCTGCGCCACTGCTTTGGTTGGTTTCAAGGAAACCATGTATGGAAAGCCCCAACCAGTACCTTTCACCAGAACCTTCTTTTGCCAGGGTTGCTCCAACCAGTTTCGAGATCCAAGGGTCCAAAGTGTGCTCGACTATCCGCCCCCTCACTCTGCGCCACTGTTTTGGTTGGTTTCAAGGAAACCATGTATGGAAAGCCCCAACCAGTACCTTTCACCAGAACCTTCTTTTGCCAGGATTGCTCCAACCAGTTTCGAGATCCAAGGGTCCAAAGTGTGCTCGACTATCCGCCCCCTCACTCTGTGCCACTGTTTTGGTTGGTTTCAAGGAAACCATGTATGGAAAGCCCCAACCAGTACCTTTGACCAGAACCTTCATTTGCCAGGATTGCTCCAACCAGTTTCGAGATCCAAGGGTCCAAAGTGTGCTCGACAATCCGCCCCCTCACTCTGCGCCACTGTTGTGGTTGGTTTCAAAGGAACCATGTATGGAAAGCCCCAGCCAGTACCTTTCACCAGAACCTTCATCTGCCAGGATTGCTCCAACCAGTTTCGAGATCCAAGGGTCCAAAGTGTGCTCGACTATCCGCCCCCTCCCTCTGCGCCACTGTTTTGGTTGGTTTCAAAGGAACCATGTATGGAAAGGCCCAACCAGTACCTTTCACCAGAACCTTCTTTTGCCAGGGTTGCTCCAACCAGTTTCGAGATCCAAGGGTCCAAAGTGTGCTCGACTATCCGCCCCCTCACTCTGCGCCACTGTTTTGGTTGGTTTCAAGGAAACCATGTATGGAAAGCCCCAACCAGTACCTTTCACCAGAACCTTCTTTTGCCAGGATTGCTCCAACCAGTTTCGAGATCTAAGGGTCCAAAGTGTGCTCGACTATCCGCCCCCTCCCTCTGCGCCACTGTTGTGGTTGGTTATAACGAAACCATGTATGGAAAGCCCCAGCCAGTACCTTTCACCAGAACCTTCATTTGCCAGGATTGCTCCAACCAGTTTCGAGATCTAAGGGTCCAAAGTGTGCTCGACTATCCGCCCCCTCCCTCTGCGCCACTGTTTTGGTTGGTTTCAAGGAAACCATGTATGGAAAGCCCCAACCAGTACCTTTGACCAGAACCTTCATTTGCCAGGATTGCTCCAACCAGTTTCGAGATCCAAGGGTCCAAAGTGTGCTCGACAATCCGCCCCCTCACTCTGCGCCACTGTTGTGGTTGGTTTCAAAGGAACCATGTATGGAAAGCCCCAGCCAGTACCTTTCACCAGAACCTTCATCTGCCAGGATTGCTCCAACCAGTTTCGAGATCTAAGGGTCCAAAGTGTGCTCGACTATCCGCCCCCTCCCTCTGCGCCACTGTTTTGGTTGGTTTCAAGGAAACCATGTATGGAAAGCCCCAACCAGTACCTTTCACCAGAACCTTCTTTTGCCAGGATTGCTCCAACCAGTTTCGAGATCTAAGGGTCCAAAGTGTGCTCGACTATCCGCCCCCTCCCTCTGCGCCACTGTTGTGGTTGGTTGCAACGAAACCATGTATGGAAAGCCCCAGCCAGTACCTTTCACCAGAACCTTCATTTGCCAGGATTGCTCCAACCAGTTTCGAGATCTAAGGGTCCAAAGTGTGCTCGACAATCCGCCCCCTCACTCTGCGCCACTGTTTTGGTTGGTTTCAAGGAAACCATGTATGGAAAGCCCCAACCAGTACCTTTCACCAGAACCTTCTTTTGCCAGGGTTGCTCCAACCAGTTTCGAGATCCAAGGGTCCAAAGTGTGCTCGACTATCCGCCCCCTCACTCTGCGCCACTGTTTTGGTTGGTTTCAAGGAAACCATGTATGGAAAGCCCCAACCAGTACCTTTCACCAGAACCTTCTTTTGCCAGGATTGCTCCAACCAGTTTCGAGATCTAAGGGTCCAAAGTGTGCTCGACTATCCGCCCCCTCCCTCTGCGCCACTGTTTTGGTTGGTTTCAAGGAAACCATGTATGGAAAGCCCCAACCAGTACCTTTGACCAGAACCTTCATTTGCCAGGATTGCTCCAACCAGTTTCGAGATCCAAGGGTCCAAAGTGTGCTCGACAATCCGCCCCCTCACTCTGCGCCACTGTTGTGGTTGGTTTCAAAGGAACCATGTATGGAAAGCCCCAGCCAGTACCTTTCACCAGAACCTTCATCTGCCAGGATTGCTCCAACCAGTTTCGAGATCTAAGGGTCCAAAGTGTGCTCGACTATCCGCCCCCTCCCTCTGCGCCACTGTTTTGGTTGGTTTCAAGGAAACCATGTATGGAAAGCCCCAACCAGTACCTTTCACCAGAACCTTCTTTTGCCAGGATTGCTCCAACCAGTTTCGAGATCTAAGGGTCCAAAGTGTGCTCGACTATCCGCCCCCTCCCTCTGCGCCACTGTTGTGGTTGGTTGCAACGAAACCATGTATGGAAAGCCCCAGCCAGTACCTTTCACCAGAACCTTCATTTGCCAGGATTGCTCCAACCAGTTTCGAGATCTAAGGGTCCAAAGTGTGCTCGACAATCCGCCCCCTCACTCTGCGCCACTGTTTTGGTTGGTTTCAAGGAAACCATGTATGGAAAGCCCCAACCAGTACCTTTCACCAGAACCTTCTTTTGCCAGGGTTGCTCCAACCAGTTTCGAGATCCAAGGGTCCAAAGTGTGCTCGACTATCCGCCCCCTCACTCTGCGCCACTGTTTTGGTTGGTTTCAAGGAAACCATGTATGGAAAGCCCCAACCAGTACCTTTCACCAGAACCTTCTTTTGCCAGGATTGCTCCAACCAGTTTCGAGATCTAAGGGTCCAAAGTGTGCTCGACTATCCGCCCCCTCCCTCTGCGCCACTGTTGTGGTTGGTTGCAACGAAACCATGTATGGAAAGCCCCAGCCAGTACCTTTCACCAGAACCTTCATTTGCCAGGATTGCTCCAACCAGTTTCGAGATCTAAGGGTCCAAAGTGTGCTCGACTATCCGCCCCCTCCCTCTGCGCCACTGTTTTGGTTGGTTTCAAGGAAACCATGTATGGAAAGCCCCAACCAGTACCTTTCACCAGAACCTTCTTTTGCCAGGGTTGCTCCAACCAGTTTCGAGATCCAAGGATCCAAAGTGTGCTCGACTATCCGCCCCCTCACTCTGCGCCACTGTTTTGGTTGGTTTCAAAGGAACCATGTATGGAAAGCCCCAACCAGTACCTTTCACCAGAACCTTCATTTGCCAGGATTGCTCCAACCAGTTTTGAGATCTAAGGGTCCAAAGTGTGCTCGACTATCCGCCCCCTCCCTCTGCGCCACTGTTTTGGTTGGTTTCAAGGAAACCATGTATGGAAAGCCCCAACCAGTACCTTTCACCAGAACCTTCTTTTGCCAGGATTGCTCCGACCAGCTTCGAGATCTAAGGGTCCAAAGTGTGCTCGACTATCCGCCCCCTCCCTCTGCGCCAGTGTTTTGGTTGGTTGCAAGGAAACCATGTATGGAAAGCCCCAACCAGTACCTTTCTCCAGAACCTTCTTTTGCCAGGATTGCTCCAACCAGTTTCGAGATCTAAGGGTCCAAAGTGTGCTCAACTATCCGCCCCCTCACTCTGCGCCACTGTTTTGGTTGGTTTCAAGGAAACCATGTATCGATAGCCCCAACCAGTACCTTTCTCCAGAACCTTCTTTTGCCAGGATTGCTCCAACCAGTTTCGAGATCCAAGGGTCCAAAGTGTGCTCGACTATCCGCCCCCTCACTCTGCGCCACTGTTGTGGTTGGTTGCAAGGAAACCATGTATGGAAAGCCCCAGCCAGTACCTTTCACCAGAACCTTCATTTGCCAGGATTGCTCCAACCAGTTTCGAGATCCAAGGGTCCAAAGTGTGCTCGACTATCCGCCCCCTCCCTCTGCGCCACTGTTTTGGTTGGTTTCACGGAAACCATGTATCGAAAGCCCCAACCAGTACCTTTCACCAAAACCTTCTTTTGCCAGGATTGCTCCAACCAGTTTCGAGATCCAAGGGTCCAAAGTGTGCTCGACTATCCGCCCCCTCCCTCTGCGCCACTGTTTTGGTTGGTTTCAAGGAAACCATGTATGGAAAGCCCCAACCAGTACCTTTCACCAGAACCTTCTTTTGCCAGGATTGCTCCAACCAGTTTCGAGATCCAAAGGTCCAAAGTGTGCTCGACTATCCGCCCCCTCACTCTGTGCCACTGTTTTGGTTGGTTTCAAGGAAACCATGTATGGAAAGCCCCAACCAGTACCTTTGACCAGAACCTTCATTTGCCAGGATTGCTCCAACCAGTTTCGAGATCCAAGGGTCCAAAGTGTGCTCGACAATCCGCCCCCTCACTCTGCGCCACTGTTGTGGTTGGTTGCAAGGAAACCATGTATGGAAAGCCCCAGCCAGTACCTTTCACCAGAACCTTCATCTGCCAGGATTGCTCCAACCAGTTTCGAGATCCAAGGGTCCAAAGTGTGCTCGACTATCCGCCCCCTCCCTCTGCGCCACTGTTTTGGTTGGTTTCAAGGAAACCATGTATGGAAAGCCCCAACCAGTACCTTTCACCAGAACCTTCTTTTGCCAGGATTGCTCCAACCAGTTTCGAGATCTAAGGGTCCAAAGTGTGCTCGACTATCCGCCCCCTCCCTCTGCGCCACTGTTTTGGTTGGTTTCAAGGAAACCATGTATGGAAGGCCCAACCAGTACCTTTCACCAGAACCTTCTTTTGCCAGGATTGCTCCAACCAGTTTCGAGATCTAAGGGTCCAAAGTGTGCTCGACTATCCGCCCCCTCCCTCTGCGCCACTGTTGTGGTTGGTTGCAACGAAACCATGTATGGAAAGCCCCAACCAGTACCTTTCACCAGAACCTTCTTTTGCCAGGATTGCTCCAACCAGTTTTGAGATCTAAGGGTCCAAAGTGTGCTCGACTATCCGCCCCCTCTCTCTGCGCCACTGTTGTGGTTGGTTGCAACGAAACCATGTATGGAAAGCCCCAGCCAGTACCTTTCACCAGAACCTTCTTTTGCCGGGGTTGCTCCAACCAGTTTCGAGATCCAAGGGTCCAAAGTGTGCTCGACTATCCGCCCCCTCACTCTGCGCCACTGTTTTGGTTGGTTTCAAGGAAACCATGTATGGAAAGCCCCAACCAGTACCTTTCACCAGAACCTTCTTTTGCCAGGATTGCTCCAACCAGTTTCGAGATCTAAGGGTCCAAAGTGTGCTCGACTATCCGCCCCCTCCCTCTGCGCCACTGTTGTGGTTGGTTGCAACGAAACCATGTATGGAAAGCCCCAACCAGTACCTTTCACCAGAACCTTCTTTTGCCAGGATTGCTCCAACCAGTTTTGAGATCTAAGGGTCCAAAGTGTGCTCGACTATCCGCCCCCTCTCTCTGCGCCACTGTTGTGGTTGGTTGCAACGAAACCATGTATGGAAAGCCCCAGCCAGTACCTTTCACCAGAACCTTCTTTTGCCAGGGTTGCTCCAACCAGTTTCGAGATCCAAGGGTCCAAAGTGTGCTCGACTATCCGCCCCCTCCCTCTGCGCCACTGTTTTGGTTGGTTTCAAGGAAACCATGTATGGAAAGCCCCAACCAGTACCTTTCACCAGAACCTTCTTTTGCCAGGATTGCTCCGACCAGCTTCGAGATCTAAGGGTCCAAAGTGTGCTCGACTATCCGCCCCCTCCCTCTGCGCCAGTGTTTTGGTTGGTTGCAAGGAAACCATGTATGGAAAGCCCCAACCAGTACCTTTCTCCAGAACCTTCTTTTGCCAGGATTGCTCCAACCAGTTTCGAGATCTAAGGGTCCAAAGTGTGCTCAACTATCCGCCCCCTCACTCTGCGCCACTGTTTTGGTTGGTTTCAAGGAAACCATGTATCGATAGCCCCAACCAGTACCTTTCTCCAGAACCTTCTTTTGCCAGGATTGCTCCAACCAGTTTCGAGATCCAAGGGTCCAAAGTGTGCTCGACTATCCGCCCCCTCACTCTGCGCCACTGTTGTGGTTGGTTGCAAGGAAACCATGTATGGAAAGCCCCAGCCAGTACCTTTCACCAGAACCTTCATTTGCCAGGATTGCTCCAACCAGTTTCGAGATCCAAGGGTCCAAAGTGTGCTCGACTATACGCCCCCTCCCTCTGCGCCACTGTTTTGGTTGGTTTCACGGAAACCATGTATCGAAAGCCCCAACCAGTACCTTTCACCAAAACCTTCTTTTGCCAGGATTGCTCCAACCAGTTTCGAGATCCAAGGGTCCAAAGTGTGCTCGACTATCCGCCCCCTCCCTCTGCGCCACTGTTTTGGTTGGTTTCAAGGAAACCATGTATGGAAAGCCCCAACCAGTACCTTTCACCAGAACCTTCTTTTGCCAGGATTGCTCCAACCAGTTTCGAGATCCAAAGGTCCAAAGTGTGCTCGACTATCCGCCCCCTCACTCTGTGCCACTGTTTTGGTTGGTTTCAAGGAAACCATGTATGGAAAGCCCCAACCAGTACCTTTGACCAGAACCTTCATTTGCCAGGATTGCTCCAACCAGTTTCGAGATCCAAGGGTCCAAAGTGTGCTCGACAATCCGCCCCCTCACTCTGCGCCACTGTTGTGGTTGGTTGCAAGGAAACCATGTATGGAAAGCCCCAGCCAGTACCTTTCACCAGAACCTTCATCTGCCAGGATTGCTCCAACCAGTTTCGAGATCCAAGGGTCCAAAGTGTGCTCGACTATCCGCCCCCTCCCTCTGCGCCACTGTTTTGGTTGGTTTCAAAGGAACCATGTATGGAAAGGCCCAACCAGTACCTTTCACCAGAACCTTCTTTTGCCAGGATTGCTCCAACCAGTTTCGAGATCTAAGGGTCCAAAGTGTGCTCGACTATCCGCCCCCTCCCTCTGCGCCACTGTTTTGGTTGGTTTCAAGGAAACCATGTATAAAGAGCCCCAGCCAGTACGTTTCACCAGAACCTTCTTTTGCCAGGGTTGCTCCAACCAGTTTCGAGATCCAAGGGTCCAAAGTGTGCTCGACTATCCGCCCCCTCACTCTGCGCCACTGTTTTGGTTGGTTTCAAGGAAACCATGTATGGAAAGCCCCAACCAGTACCTTTCACCAGAACCTTCTTTTGCCAGGATTGCTCCAACCAGTTTCGAGATCTAAGGGTCCAAAGTGTGCTCGACTATCCGCCCCCTCCCTCTGCGCCACTGTTGTGGTTGGTTGCAACGAAACCATGTATGGAAAGCCCCAACCAGTACCTTTCACCAGAACCTTCTTTTGCCAGGATTGCTCCAACCAGTTTTGAGATCTAAGGGTCCAAAGTGTGCTCGACTATCCGCCCCCTCTCTCTGCGCCACTGTTGTGGTTGGTTGCAACGAAACCATGTATGGAAAGCCCCAGCCAGTACCTTTCACCAGAACCTTCTTTTGCCAGGGTTGCTCCAACCAGTTTCGAGATCCAAGGGTCCAAAGTGTGCTCGACTATCCGCCCCCTCCCTCTGCGCCACTGTTTTGGTTGGTTTCAAGGAAACCATGTATGGAAAGCCCCAACCAGTACCTTTCACCAGAACCTTCTTTTGCCAGGATTGCTCCGACCAGCTTCGAGATCTAAGGGTCCAAAGTGTGCTCGACTATCCGCCCCCTCCCTCTGCGCCAGTGTTTTGGTTGGTTGCAAGGAAACCATGTATGGAAAGCCCCAACCAGTACCTTTCTCCAGAACCTTCTTTTGCCAGGATTGCTCCAACCAGTTTCGAGATCTAAGGGTCCAAAGTGTGCTCAACTATCCGCCCCCTCACTCTGCGCCACTGTTTTGGTTGGTTTCAAGGAAACCATGTATCGATAGCCCCAACCAGTACCTTTCTCCAGAACCTTCTTTTGCCAGGATTGCTCCAACCAGTTTCGAGATCCAAGGGTCCAAAGTGTGCTCGACTATCCGCCCCCTCACTCTGCGCCACTGTTGTGGTTGGTTGCAAGGAAACCATGTATGGAAAGCCCCAGCCAGTACCTTTCACCAGAACCTTCATTTGCCAGGATTGCTCCAACCAGTTTCGAGATCCAAGGGTCCAAAGTGTGCTCGACTATACGCCCCCTCCCTCTGCGCCACTGTTTTGGTTGGTTTCACGGAAACCATGTATCGAAAGCCCCAACCAGTACCTTTCACCAAAACCTTCTTTTGCCAGGATTGCTCCAACCAGTTTCGAGATCCAAGGGTCCAAAGTGTGCTCGACTATCCGCCCCCTCCCTCTGCGCCACTGTTTTGGTTGGTTTCAAGGAAACCATGTATGGAAAGCCCCAACCAGTACCTTTCACCAGAACCTTCTTTTGCCAGGATTGCTCCAACCAGTTTCGAGATCCAAAGGTCCAAAGTGTGCTCGACTATCCGCCCCCTCACTCTGTGCCACTGTTTTGGTTGGTTTCAAGGAAACCATGTATGGAAAGCCCCAACCAGTACCTTTGACCAGAACCTTCATTTGCCAGGATTGCTCCAACCAGTTTCGAGATCCAAGGGTCCAAAGTGTGCTCGACAATCCGCCCCCTCACTCTGCGCCACTGTTGTGGTTGGTTGCAAGGAAACCATGTATGGAAAGCCCCAGCCAGTACCTTTCACCAGAACCTTCATCTGCCAGGATTGCTCCAACCAGTTTCGAGATCCAAGGGTCCAAAGTGTGCTCGACTATCCGCCCCCTCCCTCTGCGCCACTGTTTTGGTTGGTTTCAAAGGAACCATGTATGGAAAGGCCCAACCAGTACCTTTCACCAGAACCTTCTTTTGCCAGGATTGCTCCAACCAGTTTCGAGATCTAAGGGTCCAAAGTGTGCTCGACTATCCGCCCCCTCCCTCTGCGCCACTGTTTTGGTTGGTTTCAAGGAAACCATGTATAAAGAGCCCCAGCCAGTACGTTTCACCAGAACCTTCTTTTGCCAGGGTTGCTCCAACCAGTTTCGAGATCCAAGGGTCCAAAGTGTGCTCGACTATCCGCCCCCTCACTCTGCGCCACTGTTTTGGTTGGTTTCAAGGAAACCATGTATGGAAAGCCCCAACCAGTACCTTTCACCAGAACCTTCTTTTGCCAGGATTGCTCCAACCAGTTTCGAGATCTAAGGGTCCAAAGTGTGCTCGACTATCCGCCCCCTCCCTCTGCGCCACTGTTGTGGTTGGTTGCAACGAAACCATGTATGGAAAGCCCCAACCAGTACCTTTCACCAGAACCTTCTTTTGCCAGGATTGCTCCAACCAGTTTTGAGATCTAAGGGTCCAAAGTGTGCTCGACTATCCGCCCCCTCTCTCTGCGCCACTGTTGTGGTTGGTTGCAACGAAACCATGTATGGAAAGCCCCAGCCAGTACCTTTCACCAGAACCTTCTTTTGCCAGGGTTGCTCCAACCAGTTTCGAGATCCAAGGGTCCAAAGTGTGCTCGACTATCCGCCCCCTCACTCTGCGCCACTGTTTTGGTTGGTTTCAAGGAAACCATGTATGGAAAGCCCCAACCAGTACCTTTCACCAGAACCTTCATTTGCCAGGATTGCTCCAACCAGTTTCGAGATCCAAGGGTCCAAAGTGTGCTCGACTATCCGCCCCCTCCCTCTGCGCCACTGTTTTGGTTGGTTTCAAGGAAACCATGTATGGAAAGCCCCAACCAGTACCTTTCACCAGAACCTTTTTTTGCCAGGATTGCTCCGACCAGCTTCGAGATCTAAGGGTCCAAAGTGTGCTCGACTATCCGCCCCCTCCCTCTGCGCCACTGTTTTGGTTGGTTTCAAGGAAACCATGTATCGATAGCCCCAACCAGTACCTTTCTCCAGAACCTTCTTTTGCCAGGATTGCTCCAACCAGTTTCGAGATCCAAGGGTCCAAAGTGTGCTCGACTATCCGCCCCCTCACTCTGCGCCACTGTTGTGGTTGGTTGCAAGGAAATCATGTATGGAAAGCCCCAGCCAGTACCTTTCACCAGAACCTTCATTTGCCAGGATTGCTCCAACCAGTTTCGAGATCCAAGGGTCCAAAGTGTGCTCGACTATACGCCCCCTCCCTCTGCGCCACTGTTTTGGTTGGTTTCACCGAAATCATGTATCGAAAGCCCCAACCAGTACCTTTCACCAAAACCTTCTTTTGCCAGGATTGCTCCAACCAGTTTCGAGATCCAAGGGTCCAAAGTGTGCTCGACTATCCGCCCCCTCCCTCTGCGCCACTGTTTTGGTTGGTTTCAAGGAAACCATGTATGGAAAGCCCCAACCAGTACCTTTCACCAGAACCTTCATTTGCCAGGATTGCTCCAACCAGTTTCGAGATCCAAGGGTCCAAAGTGTGCTCGACTATCCGCCCCCTCCCTCTGCGCCACTGCTTTGGTTGGTTGCAAGGAAACCATGTATGGAAAGCCCCAACCAGTACCTTTCTCCAGAACCTTCTTTTGCCAGGATTGCTCCAACCAGTTTCGAGATCTAAGGGTCCAAAGTGTGCTCAACTATCCGCCCCCTCACTCTGCGCCACTGTTTTGGTTGGTTTCAAGGAAACCATGTATCGATAGCCCCAACCAGTACCTTTCTCCAGAACCTTCTTTTGCCAGGATTGCTCCAACCAGTTTCGAGATCCAAGGGTCCAAAGTGTGCTCGACTATCCGCCCCCTCACTCTGCGCCACTGTTGTGGTTGGTTGCAAGGAAATCATGTATGGAAAGCCCCAGCCAGTACCTTTCACCAGAACCTTCATTTGCCAGGATTGCTCCAACCAGTTTCGAGATCCAAGGGTCCAAAGTGTGCTCGACTATACGCCCCCTCCCTCTGCGCCACTGTTTTGGTTGGTTTCACCGAAATCATGTATCGAAAGCCCCAACCAGTACCTTTCACCAAAACCTTCTTTTGCCAGGATTGCTCCAACCAGTTTCGAGATCCAAGGGTCCAAAGTGTGCTCGACTATCCGCCCCCTCCCTCTGCGCCACTGTTTTGGTTGGTTTCAAGGAAACCATGTATGGAAAGCCCCAACCAGTACCTTTGACCAGAACCTTCTTTTGCCAGGATTGCTCCAACCAGTTTCGAGATCCAAGGGTCCAAAGTGTGCTCGACAATCCGCCCCCTCACTCTGCGCCACTGTTGTGGTTGGTTGCAAGGAAACCATGTATGGAAAGCCCCAGCCAGTACCTTTCACCAGAACCTTCATCTGCCAGGATTGCTCCAACCAGTTTCGAGATCCAAGGGTCCAAAGTGTGCTCGACTATCCGCCCCCTCCCTCTGCGCCACTGTTTTGGTTGGTTTCAATGAAACCATGTATGGAAAGCCCCAACCAGTACCTTTCACCAGAACCTTCTTTTGCCAGGATTGCTCCAACCAGTTTCGAGATCTAAGGGTCCAAAGTGTGCTCGACTATCCGCCCCCTCCCTCTGCGCCACTGTTTTGGTTGGTTTCAAGGAAACCATGTATGGAAAGCCCCAACCAGTACCTTTCACCAGAACCTTCTTTTGCCAGGATTGCTCCAACCAGTTTCGAGATCCAAGGGTCCAAAGTGTGCTCGACTATCCGCCCCCTCACTCTGCGCCACTGTTTTGGTTGGTTTCAAGGAAACCATGTATGGAAAGCCCCAACCAGTACCTTTCACCAGAACCTTCATTTGCCAGGATTGCTCCAACCAGTTTCGAGATCCAAGGGTCCAAAGTGTGCTCGACTATCTGCCCCCTCACTCTGCGCCACTGTTGTGGTTGGTTGCAAGGAAACCATGTATGGAGGGCCCCAGCCAGTACCTTTCACCAGAACCATCATTTGCCAGGATTGCTCCAACCAGTTTCGAGATCCAAGGGTCCAAAGTGTGCTCGACTATCTGCCCCTTCCCTCTGCGCCACTGTTTTGGTTGGTTTCAAAGGAACCATGTATGGAAAGCCCCAACCAGTACCTTTCACCAGAACCTTCTTTTGCCAGGGTTGCTCCAACCAGTTTCGATCTCCAAGGGTCCAAAGTGTGCTCGACTATCCGCCCCCTCCCTCTGCGCCACTGTTTTGGTTGGTTTCAAGGAAACCATGTATGGAAAGCCCCAACCAGTACCTTTCACCAGAACCTTCTTATGCCAGGGTTGCTCCAACCAGTTTCGATCTCCAAGGGTCCAAAGTGTGCTCGACTATCCGCCCCCTCACTCTGCGCCACTGTTTTGGTTGGTTTCAAAGGAACCATGTATGGAAAGCCCCAACCAGTACCTTTCACCAGAACCTTCATTTGCCAGGATTGCTCCAACCAGTTTCGAGATGCAAGGGTCCAAAGTGTGCTCGACTATCCGCCCCCTCCCTCTGCGCCACTGTTTTGGTTGGTTTCAAGGAAACCATGTATGGAAAGCCCCAACAAGTACCTTTCACCGGAACCTTCTTTTGCCAGGATTGCTCCAACCAGCTTCGAGATCTAAGGGTCCAAAGTGTGCTCGACTATCCGCCCCCTCCCTCTGCGCCACTGTTTTGGTTGGTTGCAAGGAAACCATGTATCGAAAGCCCCAACCAGTACCTTTCACCAGAACCTTCTTTTGCCAGGATTGCTCCAACCAGTTTCGAGATCTAAGGGTCCAAAGTGTGCTCGACTATCCGCCCCCTCCCTCTGCGCCACTGTTGTGGTTGGTTGCAAGGAAACCATGTATGGAAAGCCCCAGCCAGTACCTTTCACCAGAACCTTCATTTGCCAGGATTGCTCCAACCAGTTTCGAGATCCAAGGGTCCAAAGTGTGCTCGACTATCCGCCCCCTCCCTCTGCGCCACTGTTGTGGTTGGTTGCAAGGAAACCATGTATGGAAAGCCCCAGCCAGTACCTTTCACCAGAACCTTCATTTGCCAGGATTGCTCCAACCAGTTTCGAGATCCAAGGGTCCAAAGTGTGCTCGACTATCCGCCCCCTCCCTCTGCGCCACTGTTGTGGTTGGTTGCAAGGAAACCATGTATGGAAAGCCCCAACCAGTACCTTTCACCAGAACCTTCTTTTGCCAGGATTGCTCCAACCAGTTTCGAGATCTAAGGGTCCAAAGTGTGCTCGACTATCCGCCCCCTCCCTCTGCGCCACTGTTGTGGTTGGTTGCAAGGAAACCATGTATGGAAAGCCCCAGCCAGTACCTTTCACCAGAACCTTCATTTGCCAGGATTGCTCCAACCAGTTTCGAGATCTAAGGGTCCAAAGTGTGCTCGACTATCCGCCCCCTCCCTCTGCGCCACTGTTGTGGTTGGTTGCAAGGAAACCATGTATGGAAAGCCCCAGCCAGTACCTTTCACCAGAACCTTCATTTGCCAGGATTGCTCCAACCAGTTTCGAGATCCAAGGGTCCAAAGTGTGCTCGACTATCCGCCCCCTCCCTCTGCGCCACTGTTTTGGTAGGTTTCAAGGAAACTATGTATGGAAAGCCCCAACCAGTACCTTTCACCAGAACCTTCTTTTGCCAGGATTGCTCCAACCAGCTTCGAGATCTAAGGGTCCAAAGTGTGCTCGACTATCCGCCCCCTCCCTCTGCGCCACTGTTTTGATTGGTGGCAAGGAAACCATGTATGGAAAGCCCCAACCAGTACCTTTCACCAGAACCTTTTTTTGCCAGGATTGCTCCAACAAGTTTCGAGATCTAAGGGTCCAAAGTGTGCTCGACTATCCGCCCCCTCCCTCTGCGCCACTGTTTTGGTAGGTTTCAAGGAAACCATGTATGGAAAGCCCCAACCAGTACCTTTCACCAGAACCTTCTTTCGCCAGGATTGCTCCAACCAGTTTCGAGATCCAAGGGTCCAAAGTGTGCTCGACTATCCGCCCCCTCACTCTGCGCCACTGTTTTGGTAGGTTTCAAGGAAACCATGTATGGAAAGGCCCAACCAGTACCTTTCACCAGAACCTTCTTTTGCCAGGATTGCTCCAACCAGTTTCGAGATCTAAGGGTCCAGAGTGTGCTCGACTATCCGCCCCCTCCCTCTGCGCCACTGTTTTGGTTGGTTTCAAGGAAACCATGTATGGAAAGCCCCAACCAGTACCTTTCACCAGAACCTTCTTTTGCCAGGATTGCTCCAACCAGTTTCGAGATCCAAGGGTCCAAAGTGTGCTCGACTATCCGCCCCCTCACTCTGCGCCACTGTTTTGGTTGGTTTCAAGGAAACCATGTATGGAAAGCCCCAACCAGTACCTTTCACCAGAACCTTCATTTGCCAGGATTGCTCCAATCAGTTTCGAGATCCAAGGGTCCAAAGTGTGCTCGACTATCCGCCCCCTCACTCTGCGCCACTGTTGTGGTTGGTTGCAAGGAAACCATGTATGGAGGACCCCAGCCAGTACCTTTCACCAGAACCATCATTTGCCAGGATTGCTCCAACCAGTTTCGAGATCCAAGGGTCCAAAGTGTGCTCGACTATCTGCCCCTTCCCTCTGCGCCACTGTTTTGGTTGGTTTCAAAGGAACCATGTATGGAAAGCCCCAACCAGTACCTTTCACCAGAACCTTCTTTTGCCAGGCTTGCTCCAATCAGTTTCGAGATCTAAGGGTCCAAAGTGTGCTCGACTATCCGCCCCCTCCCTCTGCGCCACTGTTTTGGTTGGTTTCAAGGAAACCATGTATGGAAAGCCCCAACCAGTACCTTTCACCAGAACCTTCTTTTGCCAGGGTTGCTCCAACCAGTTTCGATCTCCAAGGGTCCAAAGTGTGCTCGACTATCCGCCCCCTCACTCTGCGCCACTGTTTTGGTTGGTTTCAAAGGAACCATGTATGGAAAGCCCCAACCAGTACCTTATACCAGAACCTTCATTTGCCAGGATTGCTCCAACCAGTTTCGAAATGCAAGGGTCCAAAGTGTGCTCGACTATCCGCCCCCTCACTCTGCGCCACTGTTTTGGTTGGTTTCAAGGAAACCATGTATGGAAAGCCCCAACAAGTACCTTTCACCGGAACCTTCTTTTGCCAGGATTGCTCCAACCAGCTTCGAGATCTAAGGGTCCAAAGTGTGCTCCACTATCCGCCCCCTCCCTCTGCGCCACTGTTTTGGTTGGTTGCAAGGAAACCATGTATCGAAAGCCCCAACCAGTACCTGTCACCAGAACCTTTTTTTGCCAGGATTGCTCCAACCAGTTTCGAGATCTAAGGGTCCAAAGTGTGCTCGACTATCCGCCCCCTCCCTTTGCGCCACTGTTGTGGTTGGTTGCAAGGAAACCATGTATGGAAAGCCCCAGCCAGTACCTTTCACCAGAACCTTCATTTGCCAGGATTGCTCCAACCAGTTTCGAGATGCAAGGGTCCAAAGTGTGCTCGACTATCCGCCCCCTCCCTCTGCGCCACTGTTTTGATTGGTTTCAAGGAAACCATGTATGGAAAGCCCCAACAAGTACCTTTCACCGGAACCTTCTTTTGCCAGGATTGCTCCAACCAGCTTCGAGATCTAAGGGTCCAAAGTGTGCTCGACTATCCGCCCCCTCCCTCTGCGCCACTGTTTTGGTTGGTTGCAAGGAAACCATGTATCGAAAGCCCCAACCAGTACCTTTCACCAGAACCTTCTTTTGCCAGGATTGCTCCAACCAGTTTCGAGATCTAAGGGTCCAAAGTGTGCTCGACTATCCGCCCCCTCCCTCTGCGCCACTGTTGTGGTTGGTTGCAAGGAAACCATGTATGGAAAGCCCCAGCCAGTACCTTTCACCAGAACCTTCATTTGCCAGGATTGCTCCAACCAGTTTCGAGATCCAAGGGTCCAAAGTGTGCTCGACTATCCGCACCCTCCCTCTGCGCCACTGTTTTGGTAGGTTTCAAGGAAACTATGTATGGAAAGCCCCAACCAGTACCTTTCACCAGAACCTTCTTTTGCCAGGATTGCTCCAACCAGCTTCGAGATCTAAGGGTCCAAAGTGTGCTCGACTATCCGCCCCCTCCCTCTGCGCCACTGTTTTGATTGGTGGCAAGGAAACCATGTATGGAAAGCCCCAACCAGTACCTTTCACCAGAACCTTTTTTTGCCAGGATTGCTCCAACAAGTTTCGAGATCTAAGGGTCCAAAGTGTGCTCGACTATCCGCCCCCTCCCTCTGCGCCACTGTTTTGGTAGGTTTCAAGGAAACCATGTATGGAAAGCCCCAACCAGTACCTTTCACCAGAACCTTCTTTCGCCAGGATTGCTCCAACCAGTTTCGAGATCCAAGGGTCCAAAGTGTGCTCGACTATCCGCCCCCTCACTCTGCGCCACTGTTTTGGTAGGTTTCAAGGAAACCATGTATGGAAAGGCCCAACCAGTACCTTTCACCAGAACCTTCTTTTGCCAGGATTGCTCCAACCAGTTTCGAGATCTAAGGGTCCAGAGTGTGCTCGACTATCCGCCCCCTCCCTCTGCGCCACTGTTTTGGTTGGTTTCAAGGAAACCATGTATGGAAAGCCCCAACCAGTACCTTTCACCAGAACCTTCTTTTGCCAGGATTGCTCCAACCAGTTTCGAGATCCAAGGGTCCAAAGTGTGCTCGACTATCCGCCCCCTCACTCTGCGCCACTGTTTTGGTTGGTTTCAAGGAAACCATGTATGGAAAGCCCCAACCAGTACCTTTCACCAGAACCTTCATTTGCCAGGATTGCTCCAATCAGTTTCGAGATCCAAGGGTCCAAAGTGTGCTCGACTATCCGCCCCCTCACTCTGCGCCACTGTTGTGTTTGGTTGCAAGGAAACCATGTATGGAGGACCCCAGCCAGTACCTTTCACCAGAACCATCATTTGCCAGGATTGCTCCAACCAGTTTCGAGATCCAAGGGTCCAAAGTGTGCTCGACTATCTGCCCCTTCCCTCTGCGCCACTGTTTTGGTTGGTTTCAAAGGAACCATGTATGGAAAGCCCCAACCAGTACCTTTCACCAGAACCTTCTTTTGCCAGGCTTGCTCCAATCAGTTTCGAGATCTAAGGGTCCAAAGTGTGCTCGACTATCCGCCCCCTCCCTCTGCGCCACTGTTTTGGTTGGTTTCAAGGAAACCATGTATGGAAAGCCCCAACCAGTACCTTTCACCAGAACCTTCTTTTGCCAGGGTTGCTCCAACCAGTTTCGATCTCCAAGGGTCCAAAGTGTGCTCGACTATCCGCCCCCTCACTCTGCGCCACTGTTTTGGTTGGTTTCAAAGGAACCATGTATGGAAAGCCCCAACCAGTACCTTATACCAGAACCTTCATTTGCCAGGATTGCTCCAACCAGTTTCGAAATGCAAGGGTCCAAAGTGTGCTCGACTATCCGCCCCCTCACTCTGCGCCACTGTTTTGGTTGGTTTCAAGGAAACCATGTATGGAAAGCCCCAACAAGTACCTTTCACCGGAACCTTCTTTTGCCAGGATTGCTCCAACCAGCTTCGAGATCTAAGGGTCCAAAGTGTGCTCGACTATCCGCCCCCTCCCTCTGCGCCACTGTTTTGGTTGGTTGCAAGGAAACCATGTATCGAAAGCCCCAACCAGTACCTGTCACCAGAACCTTCTTTTGCCAGGATTGCTCCAACCAGTTTCGAGATCTAAGGGTCCAAAGTGTGCTCGACTATCCGCCCCCTCCCTTTGCGCCACTGTTGTGGTTGGTTGCAAGGAAACCATGTATGGAAAGCCCCAGCCAGTACCTTTCACCAGAACCTTCATTTGCCAGGATTGCTCCAACCAGTTTCGAGATCCAAGGGTCCAAAGTGTGCTCGACTATCCGCCCCCTCCCTCTGCGCCACTGTTTTGGTAGGTTTCAAGGAAACCATGTATGGAAAGCCCCAACCAGTACCTTTCACCAGAACCTTCTTTTGCCAGGATTGCTCCAACCAGCTTCGAGATCTAAGGGTCCAAAGTGTGCTCGACTATCCGCCCCCTCCCTCTGCGCCACTGTTTTGATTGGTGGCAAGGAAACCATGTATGGAAAGCCCCAACCAGTACCTTTCACCAGAACCCTTTTTTGCCAGGATTGCTCCAACAAGTTTCGAGATCTAAGGGTCCAAAGTGTGCTCGACTATCCGCCCCCTCCCTCTGCGCCACTGTTTTGGTAGGTTTCAAGGAAACCATGTATGGAAAGCCCCAACCAGTACCTTTCACCAGAACCTTCTTTCGCCAGGATTGCTCCAACCAGTTTCGAGATCCAAGGGTCCAAAGTGTGCTCGACTATCCGCCCCCTCACTCTGCGCCACTGTTTTGGTAGGTTTCAAGGAAACCATGTATGGAAAGCCCCAACCAGTACCTTTCACCAGAACCTTTTTTTGCCAGGATTGCTCCAACCAGTTTCGAGATCCAAGGGTCCAAAGTGTGCTCGACTATCCGCCCCCTCACTCTGCGCCACTGTTTTGGTAGGTTTCAAGGAAACCATGTATGGAAAGCCCCAACCAGTACCTTTCACCAGAACCTTTTTTTGCCAGGATTGCTCCAACCAGTTTCGAGATCCAAAAGTCCAAAGTGTGCTCGACTATCCGCCCCCTCACTCTGCGCCACTGTTTTGGCTGGTGGCAAGGAAACCATGTATGGAAAGCCCCAACCAGTACCTTTCACCAGAACCTTTTTTTGCCAGGATTGCTCCAACCAGTTTCGAGATCCAAAAGTCCAAAGTGTGCTCGACTATCCGCCCCCTCACTCTGCGCCACTGTTTTGGTTGGTTTCAAGGAAACCATGTATGGAAAGCTCCAACCAGTACCTTTCACCAGAACCTTCTTTTGCCAGGATTGCTCCAATCAGCTTCGAGATCTAAGGGTCCAAAGTGTGCTCGACTATCCGCCCCCTCCCTCTGCGCCACTGTTTCGGTTGGTTGCAAGGAAACCATGTATCGAAAGCCCCAACCAGTAACTTTCACCAGAACCTTCTTTTGCCAGGATTGCTCCAACCAGCTTCGAGATCTAAGGGTCCAAAGTGTGATTGACTATCCGCCCCCTCCCTTTGCGCCACTGTTGTGGTTGGTTGCAAGGAAACCATGTATGGAAAGCCCCAGCCAATACCTTTCACCAGAACCTTCATTTGCCAGGATTGCTCCAACCAGTTTCGAGATCCAAGGGTCCAAAATGTGCTCGACTATCCGCCCCCTCCCTTTGCGCCACTGTTTTGGTAGGTTTCAAGGAAACCATGTATGGAAAGCCCCAACCAGTACCTTTCACCAGAACCTTCATTTGCCAGGATTGCTCCAACCAGTTTCGAGATCTAAGGGTCCAAAGTGTGCTCGACTATCCGCCCCCTCCCTCTGCGCCACTGCTTTGGTTGGTTTCAAGGAAACCATGTATCGAAAGCCCCAACCAGTACCTTTCACCAGAACCTTCATTTGCCAGGATTGCTCCAACCAGTTTCGAGATCTAAGGGTCCAAAGTGTGCTCGACTATCCGCCCCCTCCCTCTGCGCCACTGCTTTGGTTGGTTTCAAGAAAACCATGTATCGAAAGCCCCAACCAGTACCTTTCACCAGAACCTTCTTTTGCCAGGATTGCTCCAACCAGTTTCGAGATCTAAGGGTCCAAAGTGTGCTCGACTATCCGCCCCCTCACTCTGCGCAACTGTTTTGGTTGGTTGCAAGGAAACCATGTATGGAAAGCCCCAACTAGTACCTTTCACTCGAATCTTTTTTTGCCAGGATTGCTCCAGCCAGTTTCGAGATCTAAGGGTCCAAAGTGTGCTCGACTATCCGCCCCCTCCCTCTGCGCCACTGTTTTGGTAGGTTTCAAGGAAACCATGTATGGAAAGCCCCAACCAGTACCTTTCACCAGAACCTTCTTTCGCCAGGATTGCTCCAACCAGTTTCGAGATCCAAGGGTCCAAAGTGTGCTCGACTATCCGCCCCCTCCCTCTGCGCCACTGTTTTGGTTAGTTTCAAGGAAACCATGTATGGAAAGCCCCAACAAGTACCTTTCACCGGAACCTTCTTTTGCCAGGATTGCTCCAACCAGTGTCCACAAAACCAGAATTCTGGTATTTTCGGATTTTCGGATTCTCGGATTTTTTTTTTTTTTTTTTCTGGTTGTCTGGTTTTTCGGTTCTCTGGTTTTTCGGGGTTTTTTTTTTTTCTGGTTTTCTGGTTTTTTTTTTTTTTTTTTTCCCCAAAAAACACAACCTGATATTTTTTGGTTTTTTTTTTTTTTTCCTTTTTTTTTTCTGGGTTTCTGGTTTTTTTCTTTTTTTTTTTTTTTTTCCAAAAAACGAGAATGATGGGATTTTTCGGATTTTCGGATCCTCGGTTTTTTTTTTTTTTTTTTCCAAAAAACGAGAATTGTAGGATTTTCGGATTTTCGGATCCTCGGTTTTTTTGTTTTTTTTTTTCTGATTTTCTGGTTTTTTTTTGTTCTGGTTTTCTGGTTTTTTTTTTTTTTTTTTTTTCCACAAAACGAGAATTTTAGGATTTTCGGATTTTCGGATTCTCGGATTTTTTTTTTTTTTTGTTTTCTGGTTTTCTGGTTTTTGGGTGCTCTGGTTTTTCGGGTTTTTTTTTTCCTGGTTTTCTAGTTTTTCTTTTTTTTTTTTTTTTTCTCAAAAAACAGAACCTGATATTTTCTCGTTTTTTTTTTTTTTTTTCCACAAAACGAGAATTCTCAGATTCTCGGATGTTCTGATTCTGGGATTTTTTTTTTTTTTTTTTTTTTCTGGTTTTCTGGTTTTCTGGTTTTTTGGTTTTCTGGTTTTTTGTTTTTTCTGGTTTTCTGGTTTTTTTTTTATTTTTTTTTTTTTTCCGAAAAAACCTAACCTGATATTTTCTGGTTTTTTTTTTTTTTTTTTTTTCCACACAACGAGAATTGTCGGATTTTCGGATTTTCGGATTCTCGGATTTTTTTTTTTTTTTTTTTCTGGTTTTCTTGTTTTTTCGTTTTCTTGTTTTCACGTTTTTTTTTCTGGTTTTCTGGTTTTTTTTTTTTTCTTTTTCCCAAAAAAGCTAACCTGATATTTTCTGGTTTTTTTTTTTTTTTTTTTCCACACAACGAGAATTCTCGGATTTTTCGGATTTTCGGGTCGTCGGATTTTTTTTTTTTTTTTTTTCCTGGTTTTCTGAGTTTTTTTTTTTCTGGTTTTCTGGTTTTTTTTTTTTTTTTTTTCCAAAAAACGAGAATTCTAGGATTTTCGGATTTTCGGATTTTCGGATTTCCCGGAATTTTTTTTTTTTTTTCTGGTTTTCTGGTTTTCTGGTTTTCTGGTTTTCTGGTTTTTTTTTTTTTTTTTCCCCAAAAAAACCTAACCTGATATTTTCTTGTTTTTATTTTATTTTATTTTTTTTTTTTTCCACAAAACGAGAATTCTCGGATTCTCGGATGTTCGGATTCTGGGATTTTTTTTTTTTTTTCTGGTTTTCTGGTTTTTTTTTTTTTTTTTCTTTTTTCCCCACAACGAGAATTCTCGGATTTTCGGATATTCGGATCCTCGGATTTTTTTTTTTTTTTTCTGGTTTTCTGGTTTTTTGGTTTTCTGGTTTTCGGGTTTTTTTTTTCTGGTTTTCTGGTCTTTTTTTTTTTTTTTTTTTCCCAAAAAACCTAACCTGATATTTTCTGGTTTTTTTTTTTTTTTTTTTTTCCACAAAACGAGAATTCTCGGATTTTCGGATGTTCGGATTCTGGGATTTCTTTTTTTTTTTTTTCTGGTTTTCTGGTTTTCTGGTTTTTTGGTTTTCTGGTTTGTTTTTTTTCTTTTTTTTTTTTTCCACAAAACGAGAATTCTAGGATTTTCGGATTTTCGGATCCTCGGATTTTTTTTTTTTTTTTTCTGGGTTTCTGCTTTTTTCCCTTTTTTTTTTCCAAAAAACGAGAATTCTAGGATTTTTGGATTTTCGGATTCTCGGATTTTTTTTTTTTTTTTTTTTGGTTTTCTGGTTTTTGGGGGCTCTGGTTTTTCGGGTTTTTTTTTTTCTGGTTTTCTGGTTTTTTTTTTTTTTTTTTCCCCAAAAAACCCAACCTGATATTTTCTGGTTTTTTTTTTTTTTTTTTTTTTTCCACAAAACGAGAATTCTCGGATTCTCGGATGTTCGGATTCTGGGATTTTTTTTTTTTTTTTTTCTGGTTTTCTTGTTTTTGGGTGCTCTGGTTTTTCGGGTTTTTTGTTTTTTTATGGTTTTCTGGTTTTTTTTTTTTTTTTTTTTCCACAAAACGAGAATTCTAGGATTTTCGGATTTTCGGATTCTCGGATTTTTTTTTTTTTTTCTCTGGTTTTCTGGTTTTTGGGTGCTCTGGTTTTCCGGGTTTTTTTTTTTCTGGTTTTCTGGTTTTTTTTTTTTTTTTTTTCCCAAAAACCCTAACCTGATATTTTCTGGTTTTTTTTTTTTTTTTTTCCACAAAAAGAGAATTCTTGGATTCTCCGATGTTCGGATGCTGGGATTTTTTTTTTTTTTTTCTGGTTTTCTGGTTTTCTGGTTTTTTGGTTTTCTGGTTTTTTTTTTTTTTTTTTTTTTTCCTCACAAAACGCGAATTCTAGGATTTTCGGATTTTCGGATTCTCGGATTTTTTTTTTTTTTTTCTGGTTTTCTGGTTTTTGGGTGCTCTGGTTTTTCGGGTGTTTTTTTTCTGGGTTTCTGGTTTTTTTTTTTTTTTTTTTTCCCCAAGAAACCTAACCTGATATTTTCTGGTTTTTTTTTTCTTTTTTTCTTTTTTCCACACAACGAGAATTCTCGCATTTTTCGCATTTTCGGGTCCTCGGATTTTTTTTTTTTTTCCTGGTTTTCTGAGTTTTTTTTTTCTGCTTTTCTGGTTTTTTTTTTTTTTTTTTTTCCAAAAAACGAGATTTATAGGATTTTCGGATTTTCGGATTCTCGGATTGTTTTTTTTTTTTTTTTCTGGTTTTCTGGTTTTCTGGTTTTCTGGTTTTCTGGTTTTCTGGTCTTTTTTTTTTCTGGTTTTCTGCTTTTTTTTTTTTTTTTTTCCCAAAAAACCTAACCTGATATTTTCTTTTTTTCATTTTATTTTATTTTTTTTTTTTTTCCACAAAACGAGAATTCTCGGATTCTCGGATGTTCGGATTCTGGGATTTTTTTTTTTTTTTTTTCTGGTTTTCTGGTTTTTTGGTTTTCCGGTTTTTGTTTTTTCTGGTTTTCTGGTAGTTTTTTTTTTTTTTTTTTTTTCCCCACAACGAGAATTCTCGGATTTTCGGATATTCGGATCCTCGGATTTTTTTTTTTTTTTTCTGGTTTTCTGGGTTTTTGGTTTTCTGGTTTTCGGGTTTTTTTTTTCTGGTTTTCTGGTCTTTTTTTTTTTTTTTTTTTTTTTTCCCAAAAAACCTAACCTGATATTTTCTGGTTTTTTTTTTTTTTTTTTTTTCCACAAAACGAGAATTCTCGGATTCTCGGCTGTTCGGATTCTGGGATTTTTTTTTTTTTTTTTTTTCTGGATTTCTGGTTTTTTCTTTTTTTTTTTTTTTCGTAAAAACGAGAATTGTAGGATTTTTCGGATTTTCGGATTCTCGGATTGTTTTTTTTTTTTTTTCTGGTTTTCTGGTTTTCTGGTTTTCTGGTTTTCTGGTTTTCTGGTCTTTTTTTTTCTGGTTTTCTGCTTTTTTTTTTTTTTTTTTTTCCCAAAAAACCTAACCTGATATTTTCTTGTTTTTATTTTATTTTATTTTTTTTTTTTTTCCACAAAACGAGAATTCTCGGATTCTCGGATGTTCGGATTCTGGGATTTTTTTTTTCTTTTTTCTGGTTTTCTGGTTTTTTTTTTTTTTTTTCTTTTTTCCCCACAACGAGAATTCTCGGATTTTCGGATATTCGGATCCTCGGATTTTTTTTTTTTTTTTTCTGGTTTTCTGGTTTTTTGGTTTTCTGGTTTTCGGGTTTTTTTTTTCTGGTTTTCTGGTCTTTTTTTTTTTTTTTTTTTCCCAAAAAACCTAACCTGATATTTTCTGGTTTTTTTTTTTTTTTTTCCACAAAACGAGAATTCTCGGATTTTCGGATGTTCGGATTCTGGGATTTCTTTTTTTTTTTTTTCTGGTTTTCTGGTTTTCTGGTTTTTTGGTTTCCTGGTCTGTTTTTTTTCTTTTTTTTTTTTTCCACAAAACGAGAATTCTAGGATTTTCGGATTTTCGGATCCTCGGATTTTTTTTTTTTTTTTTTCTGGGTTTCTGCTTTTTTCCCTTTTTTTTTTCCAAAAAACGAGAATTCTAGGATTTTTGGATTTTCGGATTCTCGGATTTTTTTTTTTTTTTTTTTCTGGTTTTCTGGTTTTTGGGGGCTCTGGTTTTTCCGGTTTTTTTTTTTCTGGTTTTCTGGTTTTTTTGGTTTTTTTTTTTCCCCAAAAAACCCAACCTGATATTTTCTGGTTTTTTTTTTTTTTTTTTTTTTTTCCACAAAACGAGAATTCTCGGATTCTCGGATGTTCGGATTCTGGGATTTTTTTTTTTTTTTTTTTTCTCGTTTTCTGGTTTTCTGGTTTTTTGGTTTTCTGGTTTTTTGTTTTTTCTGGTTTTCTGGTTTTTTTTTTATTTTTTTTTTTTTCCCAAAAAACCTAACCTGATATTTTCTGGTTTTTTTTTTTTTTTTTTCCACACAACGAGAATTGTCGGATTTTCGGATTTTCGGATTCTCGGATTTTTTTTTTTTTTTCTGGTTTTCTGGTTTTTTTTGTTTTCTTGTTTTCACGGTTTTTTTTTTTCTGGTTTTCTGGTTTTTTTTTTTTTTTTTCCCAAAAAACCTAACCTGATATTTTCTTTCTTTTTTTTTTTTTTTTTTTTTCACACAACGAGAATTCTCGGAATTTTCGGATTTTCGAGTCCTCGGATCTTTTTTCTTTTTTTTTTTTCCTGGTTTTCTGAGTTTTTTTTTTTCTGGTTTTCTGGTTTTTTTTTTTTTTTTTTTTCCAAAAAACGAGAATTCTAGGATTTTCGGATTTTCGGATTCTCGGATTTTTTTTTTTTTCTGGTTTTCTGGTTTTCTTGTTTTCTGGTTTTCTAGCTTTCTGGTTTTTTTTTTTTCTGGTTTTCTGGTTTTTTTTTTTTTTTTTTCCCAAAAAACCTAACCCGATATTTTCTTGTTTTTATTTTATTTTATTTTTTTTTTTTTTCCCCACAACGAGAATTCTCGGATTTTCGGATGTTCGGATTCTGGGATTTTTTTTTTTTTTTTTTTTTCTGGTTTCCTGGTTTTCTGGTTTTTTGGTTTTCTGGTTTTTTTTTTTTTTTTTTTTCCGGAAAAACGAGAATTCTAGGGTTTTCGGATTCTCGGATTCTCGGATTTTTTTTTTTTTTTTTTTCTGGTTTTCTGGTTTTTTGGTTTTCTGGTTTTCGAGTTTTTTTTTTTCTGGTTTTCTGGTCGTTTTTTCTTTTTTTTTTTTTCCCAAAAAACCTAACCTGATATTTTCTGGTTTTTTTTTTTTTCTTTTTTTCCACAGTACGAGAATTCTCAGATTCTCGGATGTTCGGATTCTGGGATTCCTTTTTTTTTTTTTTTTTTCTGGTTTTCTGGTTTTCTGGTTTTTTGGTTTTCTGGTTTTTTTTTTTTTTTTTTTTTTATCCGGAAAAACGAGAATTCTAGGATTTTCGGATTTTCGGATCCTCGGATTTTTTTTTTTTTTTTTTCTTGGTTTCTGGTTTTTTTTTTCTTTTTTTCCTCTTTAAAAACGAGAATTGTAGGATTTTCGGATTTTCGGATCCTCGGTTTTTTTTTTTTTTTTCTGATTTTCTGGGGTTTTTTTTCTGGTTTTCCGGTTTTTTTTTTTTTTTTTTTTTCCGCAAAACGAGAATTCTAGGATTTTCGGATTTTCGTATTGTCGGATTTTTTTTTTTTTTTTTCTGGTTTTCTGGTTTTTGGGTGCTCTGGTTTTTCGGGTTTTTTTTTTTCTGGTTTTCTGGTTTTTTTTTTTTTTTTTCCCCAAAAAACCTAACCTGATATTTTCTGGTTTTTTTTTTTTTTTGTTTTTTTTTTTTTCCACAAAACGAGAATTCTCGGATTCTCGGATGTTCGGATTCTGGGATTTTTTTTTTTTTTTTTCCTTTCTGGTTTTCTGGTTTTCTGGTTTTTTGGTTTTCTGGTTTTTTTTTTTTTTTTTCCACAAAACGAGAATTCTAGGATTTTCGGATTTTCGGATTCTCGGATTGTTTTTTTTTTTTTTTTTCTGGTTTTCTTGTTTTTGGGTGCTCTGGTTTTTCGGGTTTTTTGTTTTTTTATGGTTTTCTGGTTTTTTTTTTTTTTTTTTTTTCCACAAAACGAGAATTCTAGGATTTTCGGATTTTCGGATTCTCGGATTTTTTTTTTTTTTTTCTCTGGTTTTCTGGTTTTTGGGTGCTCTGGTTTTCCGGGTTTTTTTTTTTCTGGTTTTCTGGTTTTTTTTTTTTTTTTTTTTCCCAAAAAACCTAACCTGATATTTTCTGGTTTTTTTTTTTTTTTTTTTCCACAAAACGAGAATTCCTGGATTCTCGGATGTTCGGATTCTGGGATTTTTTTTTTTTTTTTTTCTGGTTTTCTGGTTTTCTGGTTTTTTGGTTTTCTGGTTTTTTTTTTTTTGTTTTTTTTTTCCTCACAAAACGCGAATTCTAGGATTCTCGGATTTTCGGATTCTCGGATTTTTTTTTTTTTTTTCTGGTTTTCTGGTTTTTGGGTGCTCTGGTTTTTCGGGTGTTTTTTTTCTGGGTTTCTGGTTTTTTTTTTTTTTTTTTTTTCCCCAAGAAACCTAACCTGATATTTTCTGGTTTTTTTTTTCTTTTTTTCTTTTTTCCACACAACGAGAATTCTCGCATTTTTCGCATTTTCGGGTCCTCGGATTTTTTTTTTTTTTTCCTGGTTTTCTGAGTTTTTTTTTTTCTGCTTTTCTGGTTTTTTTTTTTTTTTTTTTTCCAAAAAACGAGATTTATAGGATTTTCGGATTTTCGGATTCTCGGATTGTTTTTTTTTTTTTTTCTGGTTTTCTGGTTTTCTGGTTTTCTGGTTTTCTGGTTTTCTGGTCTTTTTTTTTTCTGGTTTTCTGCTTTTTTTTTTTTTTTTTTTCCCAAAAAACCTAACCTGATATTTTCTTTTTTTCATTTTATTTTATTTTTTTTTTTTTCCACAAAACGAGAATTCTCGGATTCTCGGATGTTCGGATTCTGGGATTTTTTTTTTTTTTTTTCTGGTTTTCTGGTTTTTTGGTTTTCCGGTTTTTGTTTTTTCTGGTTTTCTGGTAGTTTTTTTTTTTTTTTTTTTTTCCCCACAACGAGAATTCTCGAATTTCCGGATATTCGGATCCTCGGATTTTTTTTTTTTTTTCTGGTTTTCTGGGTTTTTGGTTTTCTGGTTTTCGGGTTTTTTTTTTCTGGTTTTCTGGTCTTTTTTTTTTTTTTTTTTTTTTTTCCCCAAAAAACCTAACCTGATATTTTCTGGTTTTTTTTTTTTTTTTTTTTTTTTTTCCACAAAACGAGAATTCTCGGATTCTCGGCCCTTCGGATTCTGGGATTTTTTTTTTTTTTTTTTTTTCTGGATTTCTGGTTTTTTCTTTTTTTTTTTTTTTCGTAAAAACGAGAATTGTAGGATTTTTCGGATTTTCGGATTCTCGGATTGTTTTTTTTTTTTTTCTGGTTTTCTGGTTTTCTGGTTTTCTGGTTTTCTGGTTTTCTGGTCTTTTTTTTTCTGGTTTTCTGCTTTTTTTTTTTTTTTTTTTTCCCAAAAAACCTAACCTGATATTTTCTTGTTTTTATTTTTTTTTTTTTTTTTTTCCACAAAACGAGAATTCTCGGATTCTCGGATGTTCGGATTCTGGGATTTGTTTTTTCTTTTTTTTCTGGTTTTCTGGTTTTTTGGTTTTCCGGTTTTCGTTTTTTCTGGTTTTCTGGTCTTTTTTTGTTTTTTTTTTTTTTTTTTTTTTCCCCACAACGAGAATTCTCGGATTTTCGGATATTCGGATCCTCGGATTTTTTTTTTTTTTTTTTCTGGTTTTCTGGGTTTTTGGTTTTCTGGTTTTCGGGTTTTTTTTTTCTGGTTTTCTGGTCTTTTTTTGTTTTTTTTTTTTTTTTTCCCAAAAAACCTAACCTGATATCATCTGGCTTTTTTTTTTTTTTCCTTTTTTTTCCACAAAACGAGAATTCTCGGATTCTCGGATGTTCGGATTCTGGGATTTTTTTTTTTTTTTTTTTTCTGGATTTCTGGGCTTTTCTTTTTTTTTTTTTTTTCGTAAAAACGAGAATTGTAGGATTTTTCGGATTTTCGGATCCTCGGTTTTTTTTTTTTTTCTGATTTTCTGGTTTTTTTTTTTCTGGTTTTCTGGTTTCTTTTTTTTTTTTTTTCCAGAAAACGAGAATTCTAGGATTTTCGGATTTTCGGATTCTCGGATTTTTTTTTTTTTTTTTTTCTGGTTTTCTGGTTTTTGGGTTATCTGGTTTTTCGGGTTTTTTTTTTTCTGGTTTTCTGGTTTTTTTTTTTTTTTTCCCCAAAAAACACAACCTGATCTTTTTTGGGTTTTTTTTTTTTTTTTTTTTTTTTCCACAAAACGAGAATTCCCGGATTCTCGGATGTTCGGATTCTGGGATTTTTTTTTTTTTTTTTTTCTGGGTTTCTGGTTTTTTCTTTTTTTTTTTTTCCAAAAAACGAGAATTGTAGGATTTTTCGGATTTTCGGATCCTCGGTTTTTTTTTTTTTTTTTTTTCTGATTTTCTGGTTTTTTTTTTTCTGGTTTTCTGGTTTTTTTTTTTTTTTTTTTCCACAAAACGAGAATTCTAGGATTTTCGGATTTTCGGATTCTCGGATTTTTTTTTTTGTTTTTTTCTGGTTTTCTGGTTTTTGGGTGCTCTGGTTTTTCGGGAGTTTTTTTTTTCTGGTTTTCTGGTTTTTCCGAAAAAACCTAACCTGAACTTTTTTTTTTCTTTTTTTTTTTTTTCTTTTTTTTCACAAAACGAGACTTTTCGGATTCTCGGATGTTCGCATTCTCGGTTTTTTTTTGTTTTTTCTGGTTTTCTGGTTATCTGGTTTTCTGGTTTCTGGGTTTTTTTTTTTCTGGTTTTCTGGGCCACAAAACGAGAATTCTCGAATTCTCGCTTTCCAGGAAAAGAGAATTATCCGATTCTTGTTTTCGAGAAAACGAGAATTCTCGCTTTCCACAAAACGAGATTTCTCGGATTTTCGGATTTTCGGATTCTCGGATTTTTTTTTTTTTCTGGTTTTCTGGTTTTTTAATTTTCTGGCTTTCTGGGTTTTCTTTTTTCTGGTTTGCTGGTGTTTTGTTTGTTTTTTTTTTTTTTTCTTTCAAAACGAGAATTCTCCGATTTTTGGATTTTTGGATTACCGGAATTTTTTTTTTTCTTTTCTGGTTTTCTGGTTTTCTGGTTTTCTGGTTTTCTGGTTTTTTTTTTTCCTGGTTTTCTGGTTTTTTTTTTTTTTTTTTCCGAAAAAACCTAACCTGATATTTTCTGGCTTTTTTTTTTTTTCCCTTTTTTTTCCACAAAACGAGAATTCTCGGATTCTCGGATGTTCGGATTCTGGGATTTTTTTTTTTTTTTTTTTTCTGGATTTCTGGTTTTTTCTTTTTTTTTTTTTTTTCGTAAAAACGAGAATTGTAGGATTTTTCGGATTTTCGGATCCTCGGTTTTTTTTTTTTTTCTGATTTTCTGGTTTTTTTTTTTCTGGTTTTCTGGTTTTTTTTTTTTTTTTTTCCAGAAAACGAGAATTCTAGGATTTTCGGATTTTCGGATTCTCGGAATTTTTTTTTTTTTTTTTTCTGGTTTTCTGGTTTTTGGGTTATCTGGTTTTTCGCGTTTTTTTTTTTCTGGTTTTCTGGTTTTTTTTTTTTTTTTTTTCCCCCAAAAAACACAACCTGATCTTTTTTGGGTTTTTTTTTTTTTTTTTTTTTTTTTTCCACAAAACGAGAATTCCCGGATTCTCGGATGTTCGGATTCTGGGATTTTTTTTTTTTTTTTTTTCTGGGTTTCTGGTTTTTTCTTTTTTTTTTTATTCCAAAAAACGAGAATTGTAGGATTTTTCGGATTTTCGGATCCTCGGTTTTTTTTTTTTTTTTTTTCTGATTTTCTGGTTTTTTTTTTTCTGGTTTTCGGGTTTTTTTTTTTTTTTTTCCACAAAACGAGAATTCTAGGATTTTCGGATTTTCGGATTCTCGGATTTTTTTTTTTTTTTTTTTCTGGTTTTCTGGTTTTTGGGTGCTCTGGTTTTTCGGGGTTTTTTTTTTTCTGGTTTTCTGGTTTTTCCGAAAAAACCTAACCTGAACTTTTTTTTTTCTTTTTTTTTTTTTTCTTTTTTTTCACAAAACGAGACTTTTCGGATTCTCGGATGTTCGCATTCTCGGATTTTTTTTGTTTTTTCTGGTTTTCTGGTTATCTGGTTTTCTGGTTTCTGGGTTTTTTTTTTCTGGTTTTCTGGGCCACAAAACGAGAATTCTCGAATTCTCGCTTTCCAGGAAAAGAGAATTATCCGATTCTTGTTTTCGAGAAAACGAGAATTCTCGCTTTCCACAAAACGAGATTTCTCGGATTTTCGGATTTTCGGATTCTCGGATTTTTTTTTTTCTGGTTTTCTGGTTTTTTAATTTTCTGGCTTTCTGGGTTTTCTTTTTTCTGGTTTTCTGGTGTTTTGTTTGTTTTTTTTTTTTTTTCTTTCAAAACGAGAATTCTCCGATTTTCGGATTTTTGGATTCTCGGAATTTTTTTTTTTTTTTCTGGTTTTCTGGTTTTCTGGTTTTCTGGTTTTCTGGTTTTTTTTTTCCCTGGTTTTCTGGTTTTTTTTTTTTTTTTCCGAAAAAACCTAACCTGAACTTTTCTGGTATTTTTTTCTTTTTTTCAATTTCTTTTTTTTCACAAAACGAGAATTTTCGGATTCTCGGATGTTCGCATTCTCGGATTTTTTTTTTTCTTTCTGGTTTTCTTGTTTCCTGGTTTTCTGGTTTTCGGGTTTTTTTTTTCTGGTTTTCTGGTGTTTTTTTTTTTTTTTTTCCGAAAAAAGGGGAATTCTCGGATTTTCGGATTTTCGGATTCTCGGATTTTTTTTTTTTTCTGGTTTTCTGGTCCACAAAACGAGAATTCTCGAATTCTCGCTTTCCAGGAAAAGAGAATTCTCGGATTCTTGTTTTCGAGAAAACGAGAATTCTCGCTTTCCACAAAACGAGAATTCTCGGTTTTTTTTTTTTCTTTTTTTCTTGTTTTCTGGTTTTCTGGTTTTCTGGTTTTCTGGTTTTCTGGTTTTTTCTTTCTGGTTTTCTGGTTTTTTTTTTTTTTTTTTTTCTTCCGAAAAAACCAAACCTGAACTCTTCTGGTTTTTTTTTTTTTTTTTTTTTCACAAAACAAGAATTTTAGGATTCTTGGATGTTCGGATTCTTGGATTTTTTTTTTTTTCTGGTTTTCTGGTCCACAAAACGAGAATTCTCGAATTCTCGCTTTCCAGGAAAAGAGAATTCTCGGATTCTTGTTTTCGAGAAAACGAGAATTCTCGCTTTCCACAAAACGAGAATTCTCGGAGTTTCGGATTTTCGGATTCTCGGATTTTTTTTTTTTTTTTTCTTGTTTACTGGTTTTCTGGTTTTCTGGTTTTCTGGTTTTCTGGTTTTTTCTTTCTGGTTTTCTGGTTTTTTTTTTTTTTTTTTTTCTTCCGAAAAAACCAAACCTGAACTCTTCTGGTTTTTTTTTTTTTTTTTTTTTCACAAAACAAGAATTTTAGGATTCTTGGATGTTCGGATTCTTGGATTTTTTTTTTTTTCTGGTTTTCTGGTCCACAAAACGAGAATTCTCGAATTCTCGCTTTCCAGGAAAAGAGAATTCTCGGATTCTTGTTTTCGAGAAAACGAGAATTCTCGCTTTCCACAAAACGAGAATTCTCGGAGTTTCGGATTTTCGGATTCTCGGATTTTTTTTTTTTTTTTTCTTGTTTACTGGTTTTCTGGTTTTCTGGTTTTCTGGTTTTCTGGTTTTCTGGTTTTTTTTTTTTCTGGTTTTCTGGTTTTTTTTTTTTTTTTTTTCCGTTTCCGAAAAAACCTAACCTGAACTCTTCTGGGTTTTTTTTTTTTTTTTTTTTTTCACAAAAAAACCAGAAAACCAGAAAAAAAAAACCAGAAAACCAGAAAACCAGTAAACGGGAAAACCAGAAAACCAGAAAGAAAAAAAAAAAAAAACCGAGAATCCCAAAATCTGAAAATCCGAGAATTCTCGTTTTCTGGAAAAAAAAAAAAAAAAGAAACCAGAAAACCAGAAAACTGGAAAACCAGAAAACCCGAAAACCAGAAAAAAAAAGAAAAAAAAGAAAATCGGAGCATCCGAAAAAAAGAAAAAAAAAATCGGAGAATCCGAAAATCCGAAAATCCGAGAATTCTCGTTCTGTGGAAAAAAAAAAAAAAAGTAAAAAAACCGGAAAACCAGAAAAAAAAAACCAGAAAATCAGAAAACCAGAAAACCAGAAAACGGGGGGGCGATCGGGGGTTATTGGGGGCAATTGGGGGCAATGGGGGGCAATGGGGGGCAATGGGGGGCAATGGGCGGCGATGGGGGGCGAGGGGGGGCGATGGGGGGCGAGGGGGGGAAATGGGGGGCGATGGGGGGCGATGGCGGCCTGATGGGGGGCGGTTGGGGGCGATGGGGGGTGATAGGTGGGGGGCAAGGGGGGCGTTGGGGGGCGATGGGGGGGCGAGGGGGGGGCGAGGTAGGGGGCGATGGCGGCGGCGATGATGGGGGATGGGGGGCGATGGGGGGCGATGGGGGGCGGTGGGGGGCGGTGGGGGGCGATAGGGGGCAAGGTGCGGCGATCGGGGGCCATGGGGGGCGATTCGGGGCGATGGGGGGCGATGCGGTGGGCAAGGGGGGGCTAGGGGGGGCCAGGGGGAGCGATGGGGGGCGATAGGGGGCGATGCGGTGGGCAAGGGGGGGCTAGGGGGGGCCAGGGGGAGCGATGGGGGGCGATAGGGGGCGATGGGGGGCGATGGGGGGCGAGGGGGGGGATGGGGGGCGATGGGGGGCAAGGGGGGATGATGGGGGGCGGTGGGAGGCGATGGGGCGCGATGAGGGGCGATGGGAAGCAATGGGAGGCGATGGGGGTCAATTGGGGGGCGATTGGGGGGCGATGGGGGGCGATGGGGGGCGCTGGGGGGCGCTGGGGGGCGATTGGGGGCGATGCCGGGCGATGGGGGATGATGGGGACGAGGGGAAGCGAGGGGGGGCGGTTGGGGGCGATGGGGGGCGATGGGGAGAATGGGCGGCGATGGGGAGCGATGGGGGGCGATGCGGTGGGAGGGGGGGCGAGGGGGGGCGAGGGGGGGCGATCGGGGGCCATGCGGGGCAATGGGGGGGTGATGGGGGGGCGATGGGGGGCGATGGGGGGCAATGGGGGTCGACAGGGCGCGACAGGGGGGGGCTATCCGGGGCGATGGGGGGCGATGGGGGCTAGGGGGGGCGATGGGGGGCGCTGGCGGGCGGTGGGGGGCGGTGGGGGGCGATGGGGGGCGTGCGGGGACATGAAAGGCGATGGAGGGGCGATGGGGGGGCGATTAGGGACGATGGGGGGCAATGTTGGGCGATGGGGGGCGACGGGGCGCAACAGGGGGGGGCGATCTGTGACGATGAGGGGCGATGGGGGCGAGAGGGGGCAAGGGGGGGCGAGGGTGGGGCGAGAGCGGGTGATGGGGGGTGATGGGGGGCGAGGGGCGGCGAGGGGATGCGAGTGGGTGCAAGGGGGGGCGACAGGGGGGCGAAGGGGGGTGCTGATGGGCGATGGGGGGCAATGAGTGGCGAGGTGGGGCTGTGGGGGGGCGATGGGGGGCGATGAGGGGGTGGCGATGGGAGGGGGCGAGGGGGGGCGAGCGGGGCGAGGGGGGGGGGCCAGGGGGGGGGGCGACGGGGGGGGAGGGGGGGCGAGGGGGGCCGAGGGGGGGTGATGGGGGGCGATGGGGGGCGATGGGGGGCAATGGGGTTCGACAGGGCGCGACAGGGGGGGGCTATCCGGGGCGATGGGGGGCGATGGGGGCTAGGGGGGGCGATGGGGGGCGCTGGCGGGCGGTGGGGGGCGGTGGGGGGCAATGGGGGGCGTTCGGGGACATGAAGGGCGATGGAGGGGCGATGGGGGGGCGATTAGGGGCGATGGGGGGCAATGTTGGGCGATGGGGGGCGACGGGGCGCAACAGAGGGGGGCGATCTGTGCCGATGAGGGGCGATGGGGGCGAGAGGGGGCAAGGGGGGGCGAGGGTGGGGCGAGAGCGGGTGATGGGGGGTGATGGGGGGCGAGGGGCGGCGAGGGGATGCGAGTGGGTGCAAGGGGGGGCGACAGGGGGGCGAAGGGGGGTGCTGATGGGCGATGGGGGGCAATGAGTGGCGAGGTGGGGCTGTGGGGGGGCGATGGGGGGCGATGAGGGGGTGGCGATGGGAGGGGGCGAGGGGGGGCGAGCGGGGCGGGGGGGGGGGGCCAGGGGGGGGGGCGACGGGGGGGGGGGGGGCGAGGGGGGCCGAGGGGGGGTGATGGGGGGCGAGGGGGGGTGGAGGGGGGGGTGATGGGGGGCGATGGCGGGCGACGGGGGGCGATGGGGGGCGATGGGGGGCGATTGGAGGTGATCGGGGGCGATGAAGGCCGATCTGGGGTGATGGGGGGCGAATGGGGGGTGGTGGGGGGCGATGGGGTGCGAGGGGGGGCGAGGGCAGACGATGCGGGGGGATGGGAGGCGATGGGGGCCGATGGGGGGCGATGAGGCGGCGATGGGGGGCAATGGGGGGCCATGGGGGGCGAGGGGGGGGCAATGGGGGGCGATGGGGGGGCGGTGGGGGGGCGAGGGGGGGCGAGGGGCGGTGGGAGGCGTTGGGGGGCAGTGAGGGGCGAGGGGGGGCGATGGGGTGTAATTGGGGGCGCTGGGGGGCGATGGGTGGCGAGGGGGGGGCGATGGGGGGCGATGGGGAGGCGATGGGGGGCGATGGGGGACTACTGGGGGCGATGGGGGGGGCGATGGGGGGGGGCGATGGGGGGCGAGGGGGGGCGAGTGGGGGCAATGCGGGGCGATGGGGGGCTATCGGGGGTGATGGGGGGCGATGCGGGGCGATGGGGGGCGAGGGGGGGCAATGGGGGGGCAATGGCGTGCGATGGGGGGCAATAGGGGGCGATGGGGGGCGATCTGGGGCGATCCAGGGCGATGGGGGGCGAGGGGGGGCGGTGGGGGGCGATGGGGGGCAAGGTGGGGCGATCGGGGGCGATGGGGGGCGATTCGGGGCGATGGGGGGCGATGCGGTGGGCAAGGGGGGGCTAGGGGGGGCCAGGGGGAGCGTAGGGGGGCGATAGGGGGCGATGGGGGGCGATGGGGGGCGAGGGGGGGGATGGGGGGCGATGGGGGGCAAGGGGGGGTGATGGGGGGCGGTGGGAGGCGATGGGGCGCGATGAGGGGCGATGGGAAGCAATGGGAGGCGATGGGGGTCAATTGGGGGGCGATTGGGGGGCGATGGGGGGCGATGGGGGCCGCTGGGGGGCGCTGGGGGGCGCTGGGGGGCGATTGGGGGCGATGCCGGGCGATGGGGGATGATGGGGGCGAGGGGAAGCGAGGGGGGGCGGTTGGGGGCGATGGGGGGCGATGGGGAGAATGGGCGGCGATGGGGAGCGATGGGGGGCGATGCGGTGGGAGGGGGGGCGAGGGGGGGCGAGGGGGGGCGATGGGGGGCCATGCGGGGCAATGGGGGGGTGATGGGGGGGCGATGGGGGGCGATGGGGGGCAATGGGGGTCGACAGGGCGCGACAGGGGGGGGCTATCCGGGGCGATGGGGGGCGATGGGGGCTAGGGGGGGCGATGGGGGGCGCTGGCGGGCGGTGGGGGGCGGTGGGGGGCGATGGGGGGCGTGCGGGGACATGAAGGGCGATGGAGGGGCGATGGGGGGGCGATTAGGGGCGATGGGGGGCAATGTGGGGCGATGGGGGGCGACGGGGCGCAACAGGGGGGGGCGATCTGTGGCGATGAGGGGCGATGGGGGCGAGAGGGGGCAAGGGGGGGCGAGGGTGGGGCGAGAGCGGGTGATGGGGGGTGATGGGGGGCGAGGGGCGGCGAGGGGATGCGAGAGGGTGCAAGGGGGGGCGACAGGGGGGCGAAGGGGGGTGCTGATGGGCGATGGGGGGCAATGAGTGGCGAGGTGGGGCTGTGGGGGGGCGATGGGGGGCGATGAGGGGGTGGCGATGGGAGGGGGCGAGGGGGGGCGAGCGGGGCGAGGGGGGGGGGCCAGGGGGGGGGGCGACGGGGGGGGAGGGGGGGCGAGGGGGGCCGAGGGGGGGTGATGGGGGGCGAGGGGGGGTGGAGGGGGGGGTGATGGGGGGCGATGGCGGGCGACGGGGGGCGATGGGGGGTGATGGGGGGCGATTGGAGGTGATCGGGGGCGATAAAGGCCGATCTGGGGTGATGGGGGGCGAATGGGGGGTGGTGGGGGGCGATGGGGTGAGAGGGGGGGCGAGGGCGGACAATGCGGGGGGATGGGAGGCGATGGGGGCCGATGGGGGGCGATGAGGCGGCGATGGGGGGCAATGGGGGGCCATGGGGGGCGAGGGGGGGGCAATGGGGGGCGATGGGGGGGCGGTGGGGGGGCGAGGGGGGGCGAGGGGCGGTGGGAGGCGTTGGGGGGCAGTGAGGGGCGAGGGGGGGCGATGGGGGGTAATTGGGGGCGATGGGGGGCGATGGGTGGCGAGGGGGGGGCGATGGGGGGCGATGGGGAGGCGATGGGGGGCGATGGGGGACTACTGGGGGCGATGGGGGACTACTGGGGGCGATGGGGGGGGGCGATGGGGGGCGAGGGGGGGCCAGTGGGGGCAATGCGGGGCGATGGGGGTCTATCGGGGGTGATGGGGGGCGATGCGGGGCGATGGGGGGCGAGGGAGGGCAATGGGGGGGCAATGGCGTGCGATGGGGGGCAATGGGGGGCGATGGGGGGCGATCTGGGGCGATCCAGGGCGATGGGGGGCGAGGGGGGGCAATGGGGGGGCAATGGCGTGCGATGGGGGGCAATGGGGGGTCATGGGGGCCGAGGGGGGGCGATCTGGGGCGATCCAGGGCGATGGGGGGCGATGGGGGGGCGATGGGGGGGCGATGGGGAGCGAGGAGGGGCGACAGGGGGGATGGGGGGAGATGGGGGGCGTTGGGGGGCGATGGGGGGCGAGGGGGGGCGATGGGGGTGGTGGGGGGCGAGGGCGGGCGATGGGGGGCGATGGGGGGCGATGGGGGGCGATGAAGGTTGAGGGTGGGCGATGGGGGGCAATGGGGGGAGAGGGAGGGCGAGGGTGGGCGATGGGGGACGATGGGGAGCGAGGGGGGGGCGATGGGGGGCAATGGGGGGCAGTGGGGGGGCGATGGGGGGCGATGGGGGCCGAGGGGGGGCGAGGAGGGGCGATGGGGGGCGATCAGGGGGCGATGGGGGGCGATGGACGGCGAGGATGGGCGATGGAGGTTGATGGGGGGCGATGGCGGGCGATGGGAGGACGTTGGGCGGGCGATCAGGGGGTGATGGGGGGGCGATGGGGGGCGGTGGGAGGCGGTGGTGGGCGAGGGGGGGCCATCGGGGGAGATGGGGGGCGAGGCGGGGCGATGGGAGGCTATGGGGGGCGATGGGGGGCGAAGGGGGGCGTTGGGGGGCGAGCCCGGGCGAAGAAGGGTGATGGGGGGCGATGGGGGCGATTGGGGGCGTTGGGGGGCGTTGGGGGGCCATGGGGGGGCGATGGGGGGCAATAGAGGGCGATGGGGGGGGTGGGGGGGGCCAGGGAGGGCATGGGGGGTCGATGGGTGGGCGAGGGGGGGGGCGATGGGGGGGGCGATGGGGGGCGCGATGGGGCGCGATGGGGGGCGACTTTAGGGCGATGGGGGGCGATGGGGGGGGACGGGAGGAGATCGGGGGCGATGGGAGGTGATGGGGGGCGATTAAGGGCGATGGGGGGCGATGGGGGGTGATGGGGGGCGATGGGGGTTGATCGGGGTTGATCACGGACGATTGGGGGCGAACGGGGGCGAGGGGGGGCGATAGGGGGCGATGGGGGGGCGATGGGGGGCGACGGGGGGCGAGGGGGGGCGATGGGGGGGCAATGGGGGGGCGATTGGGGGGGCGAGGGGGGGGGGGCAAGGGAAGGTGCGGGGAGGGTAGATGGGGGGCGATGGGGGGCGAGGGGGGGGGGCGAGGGGGGGCGAGGGGGGCAAGGGGGGGCGACGAGGGCCGATGAGGAGCGAGAAGGGGGGCGAGGGCCGGCGGCGATAGGGGGCGATGGGAGGGGATGGGGGGCGATGGAGGGCGAATTGGGGGCGTTGGGGGACGATGGGGGGCGATGGGGGGCGATGGGGGGCGTACGGGGGCGATGGGGGACAATGGGGGCTGATGGGGGGTAATGGGCGGCGATCGGGGGCGAGGGGGGCGAGGGGGGGCGAGGGGGGGCAATGGCAGGCAATTAGGGGCGAGGGGGGGGCGATGGGGGGCGATTGGGGGTGATTGGGTCAAGGGGGGGGGGCGATGGGGGGCGTTTGGGGGCGAGGGGGGGGCAATGGGGGGCGATGGGGGGCGATTGGGGGGCGATGCGGGTCGATGGGGGGCGATGGCGGGCGAGGGGGGGCGATGGGGGACGATGGGGGGCGATGGGGGGCGAAGGTGGCCGTTGGGGAGCGAGGGGGGGCGAAGGGGGGTGATGGGGGGCAATGGGGGGCGATGGGTTGCGAGGGTGGGCGAGGGGGAGCGAGGGGGGGCGATGGCGGGCGAGGGGAGGCCATGGGGGGGCGATGCGGGGCAAATGGGGGGCGAAGGAGGGGGATAGCTGCTATAAGGGGCCATGGGGGGGGGCCAGGGGGGCGGGGCGAGTGGGGGCGAGGGGGTGAGGGGGGGCGCGATGGGGGGCTACCGGAGCCGAACGGGGGATATGGGAGGCGATGGGGGGCAATGGAGGGCGATGGTAGGTGATGGGGCGCAATGGGGGGTGATGGGGGGGAATCGGGGGCGAGCGGGGGCGATGGGGGGCGATGGGGGGCGATGGGGGGGTGGCGGGGGGCGATGGGGGGTGAGGGGGGGCGATGGGGGGCGAGGGGGGCGAGGGGGGGCGAGGGGGGGCGAGGGGGGGCGATGCGGGGCGATGGGGGGCGATGGGGGTCGATGGGGGGCGATGGGGGGGCAAAGGGGGGCGAGGGGGGGCTCTTGGGGGCGATGGGGGGCGAGGGGGGGCAATGGAGGGCGAGCGGGGGAGGCGAGGGGGGGCGAGGGGGGACATTGGAGGGCGATGTGGGGACGGGGGGGGGGGGCGAGGAGGGCTGTGATGGGGGGCAATGGGGGGCGGGGGGGGCGACGGAGGGCAAGGGGGGGGGGATAGAGGGCGATGGGGCGCGAACGGGGGCCGATGGGGGGTCGATGGGGGTGGATGGGGGGCGATGGGGAACGATGGGGGTTGATAAGGGGCAATGGGGGGCGGTCGCGAGTGGTCGCGAAGTGGTCCCGAAGTGATCGCGAAGTGGTCGCGAAGTGGTCGCGAGGTGGTCGCGGAATGGTTGCGAAATGGTCGCGAAGTGGTCGCGACGTGGTCGCGACGTGGTCGCGAAGTGGTCGCGAAGTGGTTGCCAAGTCGTGGCGACGTGGTCGCAAAGTGGTTGCGAAGTGGTCGCGAAGTGGTCGCGAAGTGGTCGGGAAGTGGTCGCGACGTGGTTGCGACGTGGTTGCGAAGTGGTCGCGAAGTGGTTGCAAACTGGTCGCGAGGTGGTCGCGAAGAGGTCGCAAGGTGGTCGCGAAGTGGTCGCGAAGTGGTCGCGAAGTGTTCGCGAAGTGGTCGCGAAGTGGTCCCGAAGTGGTCGCGATGGTGGACGGTGGGGGGTGGTGGGGGACGTTGTCGGGTGATGGGGGGTGATGGGGGGCGATGCGGGGGCGATGCGGGGGCGATGGGGGGCGATGGGGGGCGAGCGGGGGCGAGGGGGGGCGATGGGGCGCGAAGCGGGGCGAGGGGGGGCGATAAGGGGCGATGGGGGGCGATGGGGGGCAATGGGGAGCGATTGGGGGCGAGGGGGGGCGATCGGGGATGATGGGGGGCGATGGGGGGTAATGGGGGGCAATGGGGGGTGACTGGGGGCAATGGGGGGCAATGGGGGCGATGGGGGGCGAGTTGGGGGAATGGGGGGTCATGGGGGGCGATGGGGAGCGATGGGGGGCGGTTGGGGGCTTTTGGGGGGCGATGGGGGGGGTCAAGGGGCGCGTTGGGGGGCGCTTGGAGGGCGAGGGGGGGGCGAGGTGAAGGGTGATGGGGGGGCGATGAGGGGATATGGGGGGCGATTAGGGGCGATGGGGGGCGATGGGGGGCGATGGGGGGCAACGGGGGGGCGATTGGGGGCGATGGGGGGCGATGGGAGGCGATGGGGGGCAATTGGGGGCGTTGGGGGGCGAGGGGGGGCAATGGGGGATGGGGGGCGACGGGGGGCGGTGGGCGGCGATGCGGGGCGATGCGGGGCGAGGGGGGGCGATGCGGGGGCGATGCGGGGCGACGGGGGGCGAGGGGAGGCAATCGGGGGCAATGGCGGGGCAATTGGGGGGCAATGGAGGGCGATGGGGGGCGATGGGGGGGCGATGGGGGGCGAGGGGGGGCGACGGGGGGCGATGGGGTGCGATGGGGGGCGATGGGGGGCGAGAAGCGGCGATGGGGGTCATGGGGGGCGGCGGGGGGCAAGGGGGGGCGAGGGGGGGCGATGGGGTGCGATGGGGGGAAATGGGGGGCAAGGGGGGGCGATGCGGGGTGATGCGCGGCGATGGAGGGCGATTGGGGGGCGATGCAGGCTGATGGGGGGCGATGGGGGGCGATGGGGGGCGACGGGGTGCGAGAGGGTGCGAGGGGGGGCGAGGGGGTGCGATGGGGGGCGATGGAGGGCGAGGGGGGGCGAGGGGGGCCAATGGGGGGCGAAGCGGGGCGAGGGGGGGCGATAAGGGGCGATGGGGGGCGATGGGGGGCGAGGCAGAGCGATGGGGGGCGAGGGGGGAACCGGGGATGATGGGGGGCGATGGGGGGCAATGGGGGGCAATGGGGGGCGACTGGGGCAATGGGGGGGAATGGGGGGCGATGGGGGGCGATCGGGGGCGATGGGGGATGAGTGGGGGAATGGGGGGCAATTGGGGGCGATGAGGAGCGATGGGGGGCGGTGGGGGGCGTTGGGGGGCGATGGGGGGGGTCAAGGGGGGCGTGGGGGGGCGCTTTGAGGGCGAGGGGGGGGCGAGGGGAAGGGCGATGGGGGAGGCGATGAGGGGGGATGGGGGGCGATGAGGGGCGATGGGGGTTGATAAGGGGCAATGGGGGGCGGTCGCGAAGTGGTCCCGAAGTAATGGCGAAGTGGTCGCGTAGTGGTCGCGAGGTGGTCGCGAAATGGTCGCGAACCGGTCGCGAAGAGGTGGCGACGTGGTCGCGACGTGGTCGCGAAGTGGTCGCGAAGTGGTCGCGAAGTGGTCGCGAGGTGGTCGCGAAGTGGTCGCGAAGTGGTCGCGAAATGGTTGCAAAGTGGTCGCGAAGTGTTCGCGAAGTGGTCGCGAAGTGGTCGCGAAGTGGTCGCGAAGTGGTCGCGAAGTGGTCGCAAATTGGTCGCGAAGTGGTCGCGAAGTGGTCGCGATGTGGTCGCGACATGGTTGCGACGTGGTTGCGAAGTGGTCCCGAAGTGGTTGCAAAGTGGTCGCGAAGTAGTCGAAGTGGTCGCGATGGTGGACGGTGGGGGGCGGTGGTGGACGTTGTCGGGCGATGGGGGGTGATGGGGGGCAATGCGGGGGCGATGAGGGGGCGATGGGGGGCGATGGGGGTGATGGGGGGCGATGGGGGGCTTTCGGGGGCGATGGGGGGCCATGAGGGGCGATGGGGGGCGATGGGGGGCGAGGGGGGGCGATCGGGGGCAATGGGGGGCGATGGGGGGCGAGGGGGGGCGATGGGGCGCGAAGCGGGGCGAGGGGGGGCGATAAGGGGCGATGGGGGGCGATGGGGGGCGATGGGGGGCGATGGGGGGCGATGGCGGGCGAGGGGAGGCCATGGGGGGGCGATGCGGGGCAATGGGGGGCGATGGAGGGGGATGGCTGCGATAAGGGGCGATGGGGGGGGGCGAGGGGGGCGGGGCGAGTGGGGGGGAGGGGGGGCGAGGGGGGGCGCGATGGGGGGCTACCGGAGCCGATTGGGGGATATGGGAGGCGATGGGGGGCAATGGAGGGCGATGGTAGGTGATGGGGCGCAATGGGGGGTGATGGGGGGGAATCGGGGGCGAGCGGGGGCGATGGGGGGTGAGGGGGGGCGATGGGGGGCGAGGGGGGCGAGGGGGGGCGAGGGGGGGCGATGGGGCACGATAGAGAGGAATGGGGGGCGAGGGGGGGCGTTGGGGGGCGAGGGGGGGCGATGCGGGGCGGTGGGGGGCGAAGGGGGGCGATGGGGGGCGATGGGAGGGCAAGGAGGGGCGAGGGGGGGCTCTTGGGGGCGATGGGGGGCGAGGGGGGGCAATGGAGGGCGAGCGGGGGAGGCGAGGGGGGGCGAGGGGGGACATTGGAGGGCGATGTGGGGACGGGGGGGGGGGGGGGGCGGAGGGCAAGGGGGGGCGATAGAGGGCGATGGGGCGCGAATGGGGGCCGATGGGGGGTCGATGGGGGTGGATGGGGGGCGATGGGGGGCGACGGGGGTTGATAAGGGGCAATGGGGGGGCGGTCACGAAGTGGTCGCGAAGTGGTCCCGAAGTGATCGCGAAGTGGTTGCGAAGTGGTCGCGAAGTGGTCGCAAAGTAGTTGCGAAGTGGTCGCGAAGTGGTCGCGAAGTGGTCGGGAAGTGGTCGCGAAGTGGTCGCGAAGAGGTTGCGAAGTGGTCGCGAAGTTGTCGCGAAGTGTTGGCGAAGTGGTCGCAAATTGGTCGCGACGTGGTCGCAAAGTGGTCGCAAAGTGGTCGCGAAGTGGTCGCGAAGTGGTCGCGAAGTGGTCGCGAAGTGGTCGCGAAGTGGTCGCGAAGTGGTCGCGAAGTGGTCGCGAAGTGGTCGCGAAGTGGTCGGGAAGTGGTCGCGAAGTGGTCGCGAAGTGGTCGGGAAGTGGTCGCGAGGTGGTCGCGAAGTGGTCGCGAAATGGTCGCGAAGTGGTCGCCAAGTGGTCGGGAAGTGGTCGCGAAGTGGTCGCGAAGTGGTTGCGAAGTGGTCGCGAAGTGGTCGCGAAGTGGTCGCGAAGTGGTTGCGAAGTGGTCGCGAAGTGGTCGCAAAGTGGGCGCGAAGTGGTCGGGAAGTGGTCGCGAAGTGGTCGCGAAGTGTTCGCGAAGTGGTCGCGATGGTCGACGGTGGGGGGCGGTGGGGGACGTTGTCGGGCGATGGGGGGTGATGGGGGGCGATGCGGGGGCGATGCGGGGGCGATGGGGGGCGATGGGGGGTGATGGGGGGCGATGGGGGGCTTTCGGGGGCGATGGGGGGCCATGAGGGGCGATGGGGGGCGATGGGGGGCGATGGGGGGCGAGCGGGGGCGAGGGGGGGCGATGGGGCGCGAAGCGGGGCGAGGGGGGGCGATAAGGGGCGATGGGGGGCGATGGGGGGCGAGGGGGGGCGATCGGGGATGATGGGGAGCGATGGGGGGCAATGGGGGGCAATGGGGGGCAATGGGGGGCGATGGGGGGCAAGTTGGGGGAATGGGGGGCGATGGGGGGCGATGGGGAGCGATGGGGGGCGGTTGGGGGCTTTTGGGGGGCATAGGGGGGGTCAAGGGGCGCGTTCCGGGGCGCTTGGAGGGCGAGGGGGGGGCGATGCAGGCTGATGGGGGGGGCGATGAGGGGGGATGGGGGGTGATGGGGGGCGATGGGGAGCGATTAGGGGCGATGGGGGGCGATGGGGGGCGACGGGGGGCGATGGGGGGCGACGGGGGGCGATTGGGGGCGATGGGGGGCGATGGGAGGCGATGGGGGGCAATGGGGGGCGTTGGGGGGCGAGGGGGGGCAATGGGGGTTGGGGGGCGATGGGGGGCGGTGGGCGGCGATGCGGGGCGATGCGGGGCGAGGGGGGGCGATGCGGGGGCGATGCGGGGCGACGGGGGGCGAGGGGAGGCAATCGGGGGCAATGGCGGGGCAATTGGGGGGCAATGGAGGGCGATGGGGGGCGATGGGGGGGCGATGGGGGGCGAGGGGGGGCGACGGGGGGCGATGGGGTGCGATGGGGCGCGATAGGGGGCGAGAAGGGGCGATGGGGGTCATGGGGAGCGGCGTGGGGCAAGGGGGGGCGACGGGGGGCGATGGGGTGCGATGGGGGGAAATGGGGGCAAGGGGGGGCGATGCGGGGTGATGCGGGGCGATGGAGGGCGATGGGGGGGCGATGCAGGCTGATGGGGGGCCATGGGGGGCGATGGGGGGCGACGGGGTGCGAGAGGGTGCGAGGGGGGGCGAGGGGCTGCGATGGGGGGCGATGGAGGGCGAGGGGGGGCGAGGGGGGCCAATGGGGAGCGAAGCGGGGCGAGGGGGGGCGATAAGGGGCGATGGGGGGCGATGGGGGGCGATGCAGAGCGATGGGGGGCGAGGGGGGAACCGGGGATGATGGGGGATGATGGGGGGCAATGGGGGGCAATGGGGGGCGACTGGGGCAATGGGGGGCAATGGGGGGCAATGGGGGGCGATCGGGGGCGATGGGGGATGAGTGGGGGGAATGGGGGGCAATTGGGGGCGATGGGGAGCGATGGGGGGCGGTGGGGGGCGTTGGGGGGCGATGGGGGGGGTCAAGGGGGGCGTGGGGGGGCGCTTGGAGGGCGAGGGGGGGGCGAGGTGAAGGGCGATGGGGGAGGCGATGAGGGGGGACGGGGGGCGATGGGGGGCGATGGGGGTTGATAAGGGGCAATGGAGGGCGGTCGCGAAGTGGTCCCGAAGTAATGGCGAAGTGGTTGCGAAGTGGTCGCGAGGTGGTCGCAAAGTGGTCGCGAAGTGGTCGCGAAGTGGTTGCAAAGTGGTCGCGAAGTGGTCGCGAAGTGGTCGCGAAGTGGTCGCGAAGTGGTCGCGAAGTGATCGCGAAGTGGTCGCGAAGGGGTCGCGAAGTGGTCGCGAAGTGGTCGCGATGTGGTCGCGACGTGGTTGCGACGTGGTTGCGAAGTGGTCCCGAAGTGGTTGCAAAGTGGTCGCGAAGTGGTCGCGAAGTGGTCGCGATGGTGGACGGTGGGGGGCGGTGGGGGACGTTGTCGGGCGATGCGGGGTGATGGGGGGCGATGCGGGGGCGATGCGGAGGGGCGGCGGGCGATGGGGGGTGATGGGGGGCGATGGGGGGCTTTCGGGGGCGATGCAGGGCCATGAGGGGCGATGGGGGGCGATGGGGGGCGAGGGGGGGCGATCTGGGGCAATGGGGGGCGAAGCGGGGGCGAGGGGGGGCGATGGGGGGCGATGGGGAGCGATGGGGGGCGAGGGGGGGCGATCGGGGATGATGGGGGGCGATGGGGGGCAATGGGGGGCAATGGGGGGCGACTGGGGGCAATGGGGGGCAATGGGGTGCGATGGGGGGCAAGTGGGGGGAATGGGGGGCGATGAGGGGCGATGGGGAGCGATGGGGGGCGGTTGGGGGCTTTTAAGGGGCGATGGGGGGGGTCAAGGGGGGCGTTGGGGGGCGCTTGGAGGGCGAGGGGGGGGCGAGGTGAAGGGCGATGAGGGGGGCGATGAGGGGGGATGGGGGGTGATGGGGGGCGATGGGGGGCGATTAGGGGCGATGGGAGGCGATGGGGGGCGATGGGGGGCGATGGGGGGCGACGGGGGGCGAGGGGGGGCGATGGGGGGCAATGGGAGGCGATGGGGGGCAATGGGGGGCGTGGTGGGGCGAGGGGGGGCAATGGGGGATGGGGGGCGATGGGGGGCGGTGGGCGGCGATGCGGGGCGATGCGGGGCGAGGGGGGGCGATGCGGGGGCGATGCGGGGCGACGGGGGGCGAGGGGAGGCAATCGGGGGCAATGGCGGGGCAATTGGGGGGCAATGGAGGGCGATGGGGGGGCGATGGGGGGCGAGGGGGGGCGACGGGGGGCGATGGGGCGCGATGGGGGGTGATGGGGGGCGAGAAGGGGGGATGGGGGTCATTGGGGGCGGCGGGGGGCAAGGGGGGGCGAGGGGGGGCGATGGGTGCGATGGGGGGAAATGGGGGGCAAGGGGGGGCGATGCGGGGTGATGCGGGGCGATGGGGGGCGATGGGGGGGCGATGCAGGCTGATTGGGGGCGATGGGGGGCGATGGGGGGCGACGGGGTGCGAGAGGGTGCAAGGGGGGGCGAGGGGGTGCGATGGGGGGCGATGGAGGGCGAGGGGGGCGAGGGGGGCCAATGGGGAGCGAAGCGGGGCGAGGGGGGGCGATAAGGGACGAATGGGGGCGATGGGGGGCGATGCAGAGCGATTGGGGGCGAGGGGGAACCGGGGATGATGGGGGGGGATGGGGGGCAATGGGGGGCAATGGGGGGCGACTGGGGCAATGGGGGGCAATGGGGGCGATGGGGGGCGATCGGGGGCGATGGGGGATGAGTGGGGGGTGGGGGGCAATTGGGGGCGATGGGGAGCGATGGGGGGCGGCGGGGGGCGTTGGGGGGCGATGGGGGGGGTCAAGGGGGGCGTGGGGGGGCGCTTGGAGGGCGAGGGGGGGGCGAAGTGAAGGGCGATGGGGGAGGCGATGAGGGGGGATGGGGGGCGATGGGGGGCGATGGGGGTTGATAAGGGGCAATGGGGGGCGGTCGCGAAGTGGTCCCGAAGTAATGGCGAAGTGGTCGCGTAGTGGTGGCGAGGTGGTCGCAAAGTGGTTGCGAAGTGGTCGCGAAGTGGTTGCGAAGTGGTCTCCAAGTGGTCGCGAAGTGGTCGCGAAGTGGTCGCGAAGTGGTCGCGAAGTGGTCGCCAAGTGGTCGCCAAGTGGTCGCGAAGTGGTCGCGAAGTGGTCGCGATGTGGTGGCGACGTGGTTGCAAAGTGGTCG